>OX422212.1:319237695-319247695 GCA_949130495.1 Sambucus nigra
GTGTCGAAAGTCAGAGATGTTAGCTCTGATTACACACCAATGTCAACTACTCTACTTTAAAAAGTTAACTCAGACGTGGGCCCATCTGGAACAAAGTGTCAATCAAGCAGACAGAATAGGAATAATAGTAGCAATACTACAACTAAATTAAGTGAACTCTAATGGAGCATGCCTTCCAAACAAAGAAATCCCTCAATGGGAATAAGCCAAATAAAGACGCCACACACGCCCCTGATGGGAACCAACAGCTGGAGACATTAAATTATTCATGCACGGTAGTTGACAACAAGTCAACAAATGAATATACTGCGTCTGACATGGAGATTCAAGCTCCGATAGAAGTCCCAACTAAAGAATGCCAAGGCTCATCCCCACAAGACAGGGATTTAGACACCTCTTTACCAAGTGTTACTAAATCCCATAATGTCTCCAATTACACCACTATTTACATTTCTAACCCCCGCCCTTTACATAATGCCTCTACTCATCCCACTAACAATACCAATACTCAACCCAAGGCTACCCTTAACACTGTGCCTCTCAAAACTCCACAAGCCCTCAGCATAAACCAAAACGATGATGAACCAATCCATCCCTCTAGCCATGTCGGGAGACCCCCAGATTTTCCACCACACTCTCATAGACCCGAAGTATGACTTCTGGGCCAATTCCAAAGTGGAGGAAGCAGTGATTATTAGTGTGTAGCAGCTCAGGTAAGACTACTAATCCAACCGGGGTAGTTCATCCCTTTGGAGGGCAGAAGACATACAGTGAGAGTCCTAGAGTGCCGTTCAGCGGATTAAACTCAAATGCGGGTGAAGATCAGACTCCCCTGGCCTAAAGAGGACCCTTTCCCCATGTCTCATAAAATTTAGTTCATGTCTTTTATCGTCTGGAACTGCCGGGGAACCGAGAAACCACTCTTCAAACCCACGTTCAAAGAACTTAAAAATACATGTACAAATTGGAGGTGATCATTATCCTTGAAACCCAGATTACTTTCTCCAAAATGGGAAACTTTTTTGCGGATGTCGGCTTCACTGAACACACCATTTAAGACACCGTGGGCTGATCGGGGGGCATTTGGGTCCTCTGGAATCCCACGTTGTTGACTTGTAAAATATCGCCATTTCCGGACAGGCCATTCATCTTCTTGTCTCCAAGAAAAATTATGACGATTAGCTTTTGTTCGCAGTCTACGCCAGCCTTATACCGTTCTTACGAAAAAGACTTTGGCAAAGCCTCACTAATTTACCTAATAAGACTTTTATTCCCTGGATGGTCACCGGTGACTTCAACCCACACATATCCCTCTGAAAAGAAAAGCTATGCCAGGAGTGCCTATACCAGTAGGTGTTCGGCCTATATGGACAATATTAATAGGTGCAACCTCACTGACTTGGGTAGCACCGATTCGCGGATGACTTGGACTAATAGTTGCGACAAATTTTCCAACACCATGGTACGTCTTGACTGAACGATGGCGAACCCCGAATGGAGGATCATCTTTCCGGAGGCAGTGGTGGATAACCTTCCTCAGACCACTTCGGATCATTGCCCTATGGTGATTCACACAAAAAAGGTAAACCTTAAATTATTCCCCCCTTAGACCATTTAGACTTCTTGCTTGCTGTTTTGATAGGAAAGATTTTGAAAACATTATCACTAATAGCTGGAATAATAATAAGAGTCTTCATAACAACCTTAAGCATTCCACTATCAATGCAAACTCCTAGAATAAGAATGTCTATGGTAACATTTTCAAAAATAAGAATAGACTTATAAATAGACTCAGAGGTATCCAAGTTGCTCAACAAAATTATTTTTTCATACTTTAGACAATTTGGAACAAAAACTTAAACACGAGTATAATTCCATTTTAATGCAAGAAGAAATTTTTTGGCTTCAAAAATCGAGAATTCAATGGTTAGCGGAGGGGGGCCGAAATAATAAATTTTCTCATACTTCTACGATCATTAGAAGGCGTAGAAACAAAATCGACAGACTTCAGGTTAACGGTGAGTGGTGTTAGAACATCAATATTTTAAAGCACCACATTAATGCTTACTTTAATAATCCATTTAAAGTTGAGCTCCCTCTCAACCACGATCCCACCTTAGTGTGACGAAATTTCTTGCATTCAACTCACATCAGAATAATACCCTTGATTTCCCTATCTGTATTGATGAAATTAAGAAAGCTACCTATAGTATGCAAGCCCTGAAGGTCCCGAGCCCGGATGGGATCCCACCCCTGTTCTACCAAAAAATTTAGGATCGTACTAGCCCCTGTTTAGCTAAATTTTTGAACTCATGTTTCATTACCAAGAGCGTCCCTGAATGTATGAATGATAGTCACATCACCCTCATCCCCAAAATTAACAACCCAGAGTCTATCACCCAGAGTCTATCACCCAAGATCTAATAGGGAGTGAACCTTATGTTGTGAGACCCGCAAATTTAACATTGAAACCGTTTTGTTGGTCACATAATTCAATATTATATATCAATCAATATGCAAATCCACGAATTTGAGAACATGACTGCAAAAATTTGAAGAGAACATAAAAACAGAAAAGATCTTGAAAAATAAAGAATTCTCAGAACTGGTGAAAACTAAAGTAGATTACTGTCAATCTAGCATTCTTAATTAGGCAGTGCTGTTTTTTACTTTTTCAATGTCCTAACCCGGGTTAAGCTCATCCCAAGGTGAGGCCACAATTATACTCACCCAAACCCAAACCCAAACCCATTTTAAAAGCTTGAAATCCTAAAACTCATCTTCAAAACCAACATATCACCCATGTTAGATACATAAAACAACAAAAATACTACATAGAAGGAACTATAATTAGAACACTAAAAAAAATAGCTCATCCCTGTCAAAAATATTAGATGAGAATTAACCCCAAATCATCATCTCTCAACCACCAAAGGCACCACCGCAAAATAAATTACTATTGTGTCCCAAAAGTTAATCTCATCCGTGACAGAATTTGAAACCATTAGATGCAAATCTTAAAATTAAATCTCAGTCGTTAGTTGACAAAGACCAAACCTCTAAGATTTAATTTGAGCCATCAGTTGGGAAAGATAAAAAGGCCAACTGATGGTTGAGATCGAAAGTTGGTGAGTTTGGTCTTAACCAACTAGCGGCTGAGATTAAATCTGGTGGGTTTTGATCTCCCCCAATTAATGGTTGGGATTAATTATCCCGATCATAAACGCATCTCACGATCCCAAATACATTTCATCCCAAATGCATTTGTCCCGTCTTTCACCCACTCACAAACATTAACCTCGAGCCTCTCAATTTGTACCATTTCTCACTCTTACCCAACCACTCTGTCATACCCCGCTCAATAAAATATCGGGTGATCAGTCTTATATCAAATTAAAACAGTAATATCATTTGGTTCATTCTTAGCATTACTGTCAAAACTTTTTTTTAAACTTACTAACCACCTAGTATTCACAAAGTTGGTGCCAAATTTTATCTTTATTAATCTAAGACAAAATAAGCGCGAAATTAAAATAAAACATCCAATGCTGATAGAATCAACCATCACATAAAATAGTAAAAGTCTTGTCGAATAACCCACCGGCTAAATCCAAAACCAAACCAAACTAACAGAGAGTAATAAATCCAATACAATCTGAAAGGAAACTAAATAAAACTGTGAGCGACATGCTCGAAATAGACTGATATGAATCCCTACACTAGGAATAGAAAAATAGAGGCGTCTATCCAAATCCTGCAACATCCACATATATTGCAACTACGAGTCCCTGGAATGAATTCAAGTCTGGCATCCCTGTGGCTGGACACCTAAAAGGTTTTGAAAATATTTGATAGCAAGGGTTAGAACACGAAACATTTTGAAAATATTTAGCAAGTGATTAAATTGCAATAAATTTAAAATGCATGAATGCTCTTCATATTTAAGCCAGTGTCGCACTCTCTTGAGGACATACTCACCCCTCAACTAATGTGCACACCTAACGCTTCCTCTATAACCCACCTAGTCATCTATCACGTAACTAGCTCTTGATAAAATTCCTTCCTGACACACTACTCTAACCCAAGTATGTTTAAAATATGATCTATAAGTTATTTATCACTTTAACTTAAATAATCATCTTTCTTTTAAGTCCATATAACATTCACGCTAGTTATATAATAAATACAATTGTTCCATGTATTAAATTACCCGTACATAATTATTTCTCTGATTATATACATAACACTATATTACAACATTCACACATATGTTGAATATATATATAATCCATCATTTCGAGTAATACCTCACCGGATGTACTCTCTAAAGTGCTATCAACCCAGGCTACTCAGTCCCACCTGGAGTTCCGAGAAAATTATGGTCCGTCGAATCGAAACCTAAATAATAAACGTAATGGAGGCGATCATATTCCCCCGAGCATGAGGACATCATCTCAATGCCCCATCTCTGAAATTCGACGCTATGACCTGGGGATATATTCGCCCTACTCCTCAAGCTAAAGGATTCACCCACATCGCACAAACTCCCCCTACAGCACTAGAGTGTATAAACTAAATAAATATTTAATTACTGATATTTATAAGCACACACACACAATATATATATATATATATATATATATATATATATACTATCACACACCATATATATATAATTTAAATCTCAGCTTTACCGTGTACAAAAATCCGTAGCACTAGCCTATATTTTCTCGAGTCTATGTTCCAACTCTAATTTAATTAATTTGCCCATTAATTAATTTATTACCTTTCCGGGTCTATGGTCCGACTCTAATTTAATTAATTTGTCCATTAATTTATTTATTACCTTGGTGTCACTCAACAAATATACCCGGACTCGCTCACTTGGCCCATATATTCATATTACCCGAGCCTATATTCCGACTCCAAATTAATCTATTTCTCTCAATAATTAAATTAATACATTGGCGTCACTTAACTAGTATACCCGGACTCACTCACTTGGTCTGTAATTAAATAATCTGAATTTATTACCTAAATTCCCCTTATTAAGTTCGACACACTTACTAATTTTAATTTAAACACTCCTATTTTCACATTTATTTGATCCTGCATACATCCTAGTGTTTGTCCCTTCAAAACCTCAAACAACTTAGGCTAAAAGTAAGTGCACCTGCTTACGAGAAATCGTCCACTTGTCGTTCTCGTACCAGCAAGTCAAGTATAAAGTATAATAAACGAATAAAACTAGTAAAAAGAGAGTGAAGACACGCAATATATAGTGGTTCAACCATAAAAATGGGCCTACGTCCACTGTGTTGCTTCAATCTCATTATATATGATGTATGGTACATAGTAATTAGGCCTAAAGAGACATACAAGTAAGAGAATAGAAGAGAATACATGTTTATGAAAATTTCGATGGCTCCAGGATGGTGGCTACGATGCTCCGGCCAGTAGCCCCCAAGTTATTCTTAGTGACGTAGAGAGAGAAAGGGGTCAATTCTGAGCTATGTCTCAGTGTGGGAAATTGTAAGGAAATTATTTTATAAGTCCGTTATCAATTTAGTATGTCGTATACCACTACACCGTCGAAGAGCATTCAAGAACATTCAAGCATCAAAGACAAATCCAAATATCAAGATCTTCAACATTCAAACCTCCGCGAGATTAAGTTTGGTAAGGTTGTGTTTTCATTCCTTAGCATTTCACTTAAAGTGTTGGGATATTTATTTCAAATATTTTTCTGAAGATTTTGTTCTCGGACACCTTTCCGTAAAAAAATCATAACTAATTCATAAAAAATCAGAAAATACGAAACTGGTGGCCACGCATTCATATCGAAATTATCTACAAGCACGCTTGAAATCTTGTTTGATAGGTCATCCAAATGACCTTCTTTTATCGTTCAAATGACATCTGCCACGTGTCATTTGCCACGTGTCATGTTTTTCATTCGAGCTTTTGTCATTCAAACGACGTAGCATCTCGTTCGAGCAGCATTAAACCTCGTTCCAATGACGCATCGCCTTAAGTATTTTCTAAATAAGAGTCTCCAACTCCGTTTTTCATAAGAAGGCCTGCATTTTTAAACTGTTACGAAACTGCTTCTGCAGAATTATTTTGTCTTCTTCTTTTATGTTCTTTAACTTTTGATTTTCAATTCACAAAGCATCCCAATCCTTTAGTGAATTGTTTTGGAACCCTAGATTCAACTTTGTTGAAACTTTACCTTTGTGGGGAGAACTCTACAATCGAGAGTTGCGTGCTATTGTTGAGGGAATCTCTGTGAAGATTGGACTGCATGTCCATGTGGGTTCGCTGCGAGTGGATTCATTGTTGAAGATAGAATTGCGTGTTATTGTGGAGTATCTGTGGTTGTTCCATTGTTGATGATGCCGACCGACACCTGCGGGTATTCATGTGTTACCCTATTTCATTATAATCCATATAAGTTGTTATTTACAGATTATACTGAAATAAAAAGGTTTTGCCCTTCAGGGATTTTTTCTGAAATTGTTTGTTTTATCCTGCATGCTTTATTTCATTGGATAAATCATTTAGATGCATGTTTTAGGGTTTAACTAAAATTTGGGAATAATTAAAATTGGATTTTATTTGAGAAGCCGCAATATTTCCGCTGTAGCGATTCTACAAATTGGTATCAGAGTCTGTTGCACTAAGTTATTGTGTTTTGATCCTGATTTTGCACAAAAATGGCGTTTGGTGGTTTTGATGATCTTCGATGTCAACTTTTTAAAAAAGTTAATTGGAAAATTCAAACGAACTCTTGTTTTAAATCTTCTGTTGAAAAAGACTCTGAGAGGTGTCCTTGTTGTGAGGGTGTTGGTCACACGTTAGATGAGTGTGCCACAAATTTAAAGAAGAAATTGAATAAATCGGCATCTCATGTTTCTACCCTTAGTGATAGTGATTCGGAAGAAGAAGTCTTTTATGCTTCTAGGCGAGAGCTTCCCATCCGTGTGATTAGTGATGAGAGTGAGGGTGAACAGAGTGAGGGGGAAGAAGAAGAAATCAGTGAGTTGCAAGTTGCCTACAATAATTTGTATTTTTAATCTTTAAAGACAAAAAAGACAAACTTGAAACTTGAAGCTGAATTGAAGAAACGTGCTTTAGACAATAATAATACTGATGCATTGATTAAGGATCTTAGGGCACGTGAGGAGATGCTTAAAGAGAAATTAGTATATGTTGAGGGTGAGGGTGAGAGAGATAGTCTTCGAGGTGTGATGGAAGTTATGAAAAAAGAACTTGTAGAGTGTGAAGACTCTATGCGTTTGCTTGAATCTAGGATAGGTGAACTTGAGGTGAAATTGAAAGATTCAAGTAAAGTGAAATTTGAATTGTAGTCTAGGTCTGAAAAACTTGATAAGATTTTAGGCACCGTCGAGATCAAAAAGGATAGGGGTGGGATTGGTCTTGAAAAATATGTTGCACCCATTCCCACACGTGTGAGAGAGCCTCCTAGGATTGTTAAGAAAGAGGCACCTAAGTTTGTTGGGAAAGAGCCCCCTAGGAACATCGTGAGATAATCTGCTAGGATCATTAGGAGAGAGCCACCTAGGAAAATTCAGAGAGAACCACCTAGGAATATGAGGAGAAGGCCACCTTTAGGTAACACTCACTACCCGATTTACACTTGCACACATTATGGTAGGCAAGGTCATCTTAGGCGTTTCTGCTATAAGCTTTTGAATGGACCTAGAAAACATAAAAAGAGAGTCACACCAGTTCCCAAAACCCCTACACTCCGTTACACATCAATTTGGTTCAGAAAATCAGATTTAGAGGCTTATGGTCTATTTGTTCATGATTCTCATTTGATAGCACGTGATTCTCCCCATGTGAGATCGTTTGGTTGATTGTGTTGGATGTTTGTCATACACTAGCGATGCATCATGTTATATTCTTTCTAGTGTTATGACTCATTTTGACGTAGCGCACATTGATTTATTTGTTGCATTTGTGTGTTTCGCTACTGTTTTAGCACTATTTTGGATCTGTTTTCCCCTTACAGGTACTGTTTTCACAAAAATTTTGCACTAGGCAAACTGTATGATTTTCTGGGCATTCTGGGAAGTTTTGGTTTTCTCGTTCGAGCGAGATCTATAGGTCATTTGAGCGACAACTCTGTCTCGAGCGAAGTCGCTTCTAGCAACATGCCCTTGTCGTTCGAGCAACAGACAGAGTCGTTTGAGCGATAAATCTGGAATTTTTGCTTCCCTTCTGATTTAGTACCATGTGTTCATATGATTATGTTTTGGTACTACTGGGTTTCTTTTAGACAGTCTATATGCAGTCATTCATAGTTTTCATGCTTAATTGCTAACACTGCATTATTCATTTGATCACACATTCTTTGACTGATGGATTCTTTTGTGTGATTGCTATTGCTAGCATAGGATAATTCTCATATCGATATTATTTGCCTATTGTTGGTTGTATCATTTTGTATTTATTTTTTTTTTTTTTTAATTTTGAAAAATACAAAAAGATTTTATTTTGATAAATTTTTTAAAAATCCAAAAAGAGTTTTGTATTTTGTTTACACCATTTATGGATAAACAATTAGGATGACCGAGTCACAATTTCATTCCATTTTTCATGTGATTATTTGATAGTATTTTGAGACAATATGTCAATTCATCCATGTGCTTTATAATGTTTGGAGTCACTGAAATGTAATTAGTTGTTACTTCCTACATGTTTGACTCATGATTTCCTTTATTGCACACATGCACGAAATTGTTTGATTATTGTGCTGGTCATATCACATGTTGATTGGGTGTTTTCGTCTCAATCCTATCCTTAAAATGAACCAAGTGCAATAATACGAGAGTAATAAAAGTAGTGCATGTAAGATCCATTTTGCCCGTGAGGAATTTGTTTAGTTTAAAAAAATGATGAGTGAACACGGGAAAGGGATGCGAGTGAATAACTATCACGTCGTGAAAGCCACCGTTTGAAAAGAGCCCACACAAAAAATTAAGGCAATAAAAAAGATGAAATATGCCAAAAATTGGGGCCAATAGATTTTCTCTAAGTTTAGAATTTAGAACCTCATTTGAAAAATAAAATTGCATTATTATATATGAGAGAGTTTTGGATGAATATATTAATGGGTTTGCACGTCCTTTGAAAAGTTCTCGAAACGGCACTAAATAGTTTTGGATGTTATTGGTGTGAAAATTATTTATATTTTGATTTGTTGATTTGAATAAGACGATGTCATCTAAATTCAACAATTTTACACATAAGGATGTTTTTTATGTTCATTCGTTAGGGGTACACGTATTCATCGTGCACATATGATTGATTGAGTTGATTTACCTATCGAATGTGTTCAAACCCATACATTCCATTTCCATGACTTGGTTGTTTTAGTATAAATCCATGGTGTGATTTTTTTATCATTATTTTTGCTTTGAAAAAATTGAAAAGTCTAAAATAGTTTGTGAAAATCTTTTGAGTTACACCTTTACATACGCGTAGTTTGATTCATATTTTCTATGCACTTTTATCATGACGCTCCATGTTTAGTTTGTTTCTTCTTATCTGTCTATTTGGGGACATAATAAAAGGGGGAGAACGAATTATGATTTTATGGGGGAGTTTGCATTATGGGGGAGATTTGATTATATTGATTGATTTATTCTTATATAATTTCAAACCCGATGCGTTACGAAGGTATTTGCTTTATCTCATGTGTGTAGGAACAAAAGTGATGATCATATGTTACACACCCAGATGA
Source organism: Sambucus nigra (assembly GCA_949130495.1). NCBI lineage: Eukaryota > Viridiplantae > Streptophyta > Magnoliopsida > Dipsacales > Adoxaceae > Sambucus > Sambucus nigra. Next base: position 319,247,468 of record OX422212.1, read on the forward strand.
GAAAAGCATAAATGTTTGAAGATTTGAACTTGAAGATTTTTGAAGAAAATTTGAAGACTTGCAAATTTTAGTATTTTCCATTTTGGGGTTCATGGGGGATATTAGATTTGTATAGGCACTTTGATTTGTTAATTCGGAGTTTTTATTTTGTACCGGCATAGACATAAGGGGAGATTTGTAAGGACATTATTTTATAAGTCTATTATCAATTTAGTATGTCGTATACCG
>OX422212.1:319252695-319310195 GCA_949130495.1 Sambucus nigra
ATTTAATGCCTTTTTAGCCGCCGGTAACATAATCGTCCTTTTTATAATCATTACTTCACCAGTTCCCAAGGTAAGGTATTTAAACTTCACAGAGACTTCCATCGTCTTCTATCTTTTCAAATTTTCATCTTAGAGTTTTTCATCTTCTTCTACTCTCTTGTGTATTCATCTCTTCCATCGTCTGTCGTCATCAGCTCTACTCTTTTCCTGTAAGATCTTCTTCCTTCATCTTTATTTCTTTATTCACCATGGTTTATCCTGTTGAGTCTCTTGAGAAATTTCGTTCTGATTTTTCCGTTCCCTCTTGGGTCGTCTTGGAAGAGCTTTCTGAGCCTTCCAACTATTTCAATTTGGCTGAGGGACATTGGTTACCCAGTCTCTTTTTTGCTGAGTGTGGATTTTCTTTTCCACCAAATCCTCTGTGTCTGGAATTTTGTCAGTACTTTGATGTTGTTCCTGCACGAATAGCCCCCAACACATGGAGAATAGTTAATGGGGTGCATAAATCAAATCAAGTGCATAGAACTCGTATAGGAATTCCAAAAATCATGTACTGCTATAGATGGGCAGTTAATGATAATATTTATTATTTGAAAACTAGGTTTATAAATAGGGCCTTAGTAGTCAATCTCCCTGATGCCAACAGGGATTATTTTGAAGATGGGGTTGTTGTAAAAAATTGGCAACACCCTCCTTTAACTGGAGATGAGGTTTACCAGGGTCCCAGATGCCCTCCTTACGGCAATGGGATAGGTTATTTTTATTTTATTTTATTTATTTTGAAATCGTGTTTGTTTTGTGTTTGATAAAATGGGTCACTGATAACAATGTTTGTTTATTTGCAGTTGATAGCAAGAGAAAGTGCCCAAGAGAAACAGATGTCAATCTAAGGCATTTGGGACTTATCTGTGGTCTACATCAAAGGGTTGCTGACGAGCACATTCGATCAGCCTCCTATCTGCTCCAATACAAGAGCTATACAACTTCTTTCACTGCTCGTCCAGTGATCAGTGAAGCAGAGCCAGCACCACCCTCTGCAAGTTCTTCGCCAGAATCTCACGTTCCGTTGAGCGAAAGGATGAAGAAGAGAAGGACTCCTGCTCTGTTTGAGAAAACTGCCTCCGGCTCTGGGGAGGTAAAAAGGATTAGGATTGAGGTCCCAAGGTAGGGGACAAAGAAAACTGCTGCAGCTCCTCCAGCTGCTCCTACGAAGATTGCCGAGAAGCCCACAGTGGCTCCGAGCAGCTCCGCTGCTCCTGGAGAGGTGATTGTGATATCATCGACCAAGGATTCTTCCTTGGTTGTACCTGTTCCCCCGAGGAGGCTGAAGAAGATCTCCTCGGTCACTTTGGCTGACACCACCATTCAGCCCCATGCTGCTGAGACTGGGGTTCCCACATCTGTTCCCCCGAGCTCTGACATGAGCTCAGTAAAGTCCTTGACCATTCCCGAGGTGCAAGGTAATGAAGATAACCTTACTCAGGATATGGTTACTTCTTTGGTTGCTCGTCATCTTGCTTCAATAAGTACCTTTACTTTGAACTTTTCATATTTTCCTTTGTCATTTCTCATATTTGTTTCTGACTTTGTATTCTTTTTCTGTTTACAGTTGACGAGCTGCTTCAACATAATCCTTAAGAAGGATGAAGCAATCAAAGCTTCTTGCTTCTCGTCCAGTGTGGAGGGAGCTCTGGAAGAAGCTACCAAGTCCTTGGAGGAATCTCGCCAGAAGTACACTACTGATAAGGCAGTCTGGGAGAAGAAACTTGCTTCCTCCGAGCAAGAGAAAACTCGGGTTGCTGAGGCCTCCAGGGATTTGGAGAGGAAAGTGAATGCCTTGGAGAAGGCTAATAAAGAGCTCGATGTGAAGCTCAAGACTGCTGGGGAGTTTGAAAATAAACTCAAGGCTACTGAGGAGAGGTTGGTCCAACTCCAGGAAGTAACTCGGCAGAAGGAGGAAGCTGAACAAAAACTGAAAGCTACTGATGTTTTGCTATCCGAGAAGCTTGCCTTGGAGAAGGCCAAAAGGAAAGCTGCCGTGAAGAAATCCTTCAGCTCTGGCTGGGACAAAGGTTGGGATAAGGGATGTGCTGCCATGGTCTCTCAAGTGGATTATGGCAGTGTAAAGTATTTCAGGGACGGATGGGTTGTTGCCCTTCAGGAATTGAAGGTCGACGAGTCATCCGAGCTCTTCCAGAGACACATCCCTGGTCCTCCTCCTACTCCAGAAGAATTAGAAGAGGATGAAGCTACCTCTGAGGAGTCTTCAATGGTAGGGGGAGAACATGCCCTAACCAGCCAGCCTGCTGCCGAGCAAGTAGTTTCTTCTTCCGAGCAATAGTTGATGCTTTCCGAACAAGTCACAGTTCCCTTCGAGCAACCTGCCTCCTCTTCCCAACCTCCCGAGAAGGTTTTGGGAGATAAGGAAAAGGTGTAGTGTTGTTCAGTTTTCTCTTTCTATTTTTCTTTTTTGTCAAATGTAACCGAGATCTTTATAACTCTGCACTATGATCTAATAAAATTTGAGTTTTCTTCCATACGGTTGTCTCTTTTCTATTTGTATTCTGTCTTGATCTTCTTTTTGATGATTATTTTTTCTTTCTCTGCTAGTTTCTGGCCAAGATGGACCTGCTCTCTGCCCATAACACGAAGTTGCTGCAATAATGCAATGAGTACTTTAAGGCTGGTTATACAGACTTGAGTGTTGCACAAGTTGCTGATATCCTTGGTCATGGTGCTTCTGAACAGGTAGTCGAAGCATATCAGTACCTCAAGTGTCTACTTGACCGAGCTATAGCCAATAATATGGCCTACTATGAAATGATCGAGGATATCCAGTGTACCCTCGAAGACCTTCAGAATCAGTACAAGGAATCAACTGCCCTGTTGCATGAGGGGTATGAGAAGAGGTATCAGTAGCTTTCTGCCGAGAAGGGCTACGAGAAGCTCCTTTCTGGGTACGATGTCAGGGAGAGAACCCTAAGGGGTGAAGTTGAAGCATGTAGACAGATTTTCGAGCTGTTGGAGCAAGAGAATAACAATTTACAGAAAAAGCTAGCACAGTTGAAGTTTGTAGCCTCTTCTTCAACAGCCCAGTAACTGAAGAGGGATTTTCATTTTTAGAGGTTGAGAATGCCAAATTGAGGCAAGAGTTGGAAACATTGAAAAGGTCGGGCCCTTCCACATCTCCTCGGGGACGAGAAAGAGCTCCTCGGGGATGAGGAAGAGCAGTTCGGGTGTTGGTCGAGGAACAGAGGACAGCGTCTGCCTTAGAGAACCAAGCATTCCAATTAATGGCTAAGAACCAGGCTTTGTCTAACATGTCAAAGAAAATCAAAAACCTGGAAAAACAACTCTCTACAAAGAAATCAGTGTTGGAGACTAATGATCTTTTCATCAAGAGTCTTCACGAGAAGCTAAAAAGGCTAACATATCAATTCCATAAACAGCCGAGGGAGTTTTGGATGGCTGGATACAACGAAGCATTATTTCACTTGGACGACCGTATCCAGAATGCCAACAATGAGGGCTACAATCAAGGCTGGCTGAACGCCTTAGGTGTGCTGAAGCTCGAACAAGGACATTATCTGTGGGACTACCATGATCCCGAGTTGCTCGACTTGCCTGTGCCACCGTATAATTTGGACATGGAATGGATCCCAGCTCGTGCCATTCCTCGGAGCTTAATTGCAAAATACCTCGGTGACTACAATTTACATTCTCAATTTGAGGTATCTCGTCCCGAGCATCTTCTAGATCGACCTTCTGTGATGAACGTCAAGATGCTGAAGGATTTGAACTTCATCAATTCTCCTCAGTCTCTAAATGATCCGCCTGCTGGCGAGGAACCTGTATCGAAAACTGAGGGGAAAAGACCAATAGAATAGGAATTTTTAATGTAACAGTTAGTATACATATCAATGTAATGAACACTTTACATTTATGCATATCTGTTAAAAAGATAACAATATTGTGTTGTTCATCGACCAACTTAATGATAAAAAAGTTACAAGTATCAGTAATGTTGCTCGATCACTTAATAATAAAGTAATGAGTATAAAAATGTTTAAAAATTTTCCAACCAGCCAAGGTTGTTAAATTGTGCTCTTCGACCAACTACAGTTAGTGGGTTCTTATCCCCGACCAGCCATACTTGGTAGATTTTTCAATATTTTTCATAAAATGTATCCGACTAATCAAAGTCGATAAATTCTCCTCGTTGACCAACCATAGTTAGTGGGTTTTTATCCCCGACCAACCATACTTGGTTCATTTTGGAATATTTTCTCCTCGTCGACCAACTATGTTGGTACAGTTTGGAATATTTTCTCCTCATCGACCAACTACAGTTAGTGGGTTTTTATCCCCGACCAACCATACTTGGTACAGTTTGAAATATTTTCTCCTCGTCGACCAACTAAGTTGGTACAGTTTGGAATATTTCGTTTCCTAGCCAAACAGGTTGGCATTTTTAGGAATATTTCTCCTCGTCGACCAACTACAGTTAGTGGGTTTTTATCCCCGGACAACCACACTTGGTACAGTTTGGAATATTTTCTCCTCGTCGACCAACTAAGTTGGTACAGTTTGGAATATTTCGTTTCCTAGCCAAACAGGTTGGCATTTTTAGGAATATTTCTCCTCTTAGACCAACTACAGTTAGTGGGTTTTTATCCCCGACCAACCACACTTGGTACAGTTTGGAATATTTTCTCCTCGTCGACCAACTAAGTTGGTACAGTTTGGAATATTTTCTTGAGTAGTCTGCCGAGTGCCGAGTAGTGCATAGCACTAGTATTCCCCGAAAAAATTTTAATAAACAGAGAGATTTGCAGAATATTTTCATTTTATTCATACTGATGGAAACTGCGTTACATATACATCACTGATAATACTTGCGGAGATGCTCTGCATTCCATGCATTCTTAAACTCCTCGCCTTCTAAAGTGGCTATTCGATAAGTTCCTGGTCGAACAAGTTCTGTAACTCGGTATGGTCCATGCCAGTTTGCCTCCAGTTTATTATGCTTTTGAATTACTTTCTTCAGCACATAGTCTCCTTCTTTCAGGTCGCACTTCTTCACTCTCTTGTTGTAAAACAAAGCTGTTCGCTGCTGGTAAGCAGCATTTCTAATGGCTGCTTCTTCTCTAACTTCCTCGAGCGTGTTTAAATTCAGTCTTCTCATTAAGTCGCTAACAGGGGAATTGAAATTCAGTACCCTGTGTGTTAGGAGACCCAACTCGGCAGGTATGACAGCTTCACTTCCAAACTCCAGCACGTATGGTGATTCTCCAGTTGCTACTCGGGGAGTAGTTCTGTAAGCCCAAAGTACTGATTGTAGCTCGTTGATCCAGTTTGCTTTTGCATCGTCCAATCGTTTCTTCAAACCATTTAGCAGCGTTTTGTTTGTCACCTCAGTTTGACCATTGCTTTGAGGATGGCCTGGTGCTGAGTGGACCTTTAAAATATTTGACTGATGACAATAGGCGACAAACTCCTCGTTATCAAATTATGTCCCATGGTCTGTGATGAAGGCATGAGGGAGACCATATCGGCAAATGATGTTCTTCCAAACAAATTGGTACACCTTCTCGTATGTCATATCAATGAGTGGCTCAGCTTCTACCCACTTAGTAAAATAATCCACTGCGACGACGAGGTACTTGAACCTTCCTCGGGTCGTTGGCAGTGGTCCAACCAAATCGATTCCCCACATGGCAAATGGCCAAGGGGAAGTTATGGGTGACAACAATGCTTGTGAAGTTCTTCAGATGGAGGAAAAGCGCTGGTACTTATCACATTTCTTGGCATAGGCTATACAATCAGCCCTCATCGTCGGCCAGTAGTATCCTTGCGTCATCACCCTTTGCAAAAGTGTTCGACCTGCTACATGTGCTCCACAAGATCCTTCATGGATCTCTTCAATCAAATATTTCACCTCGGAGGGATGTACACATCTCTGCAAACCTGCCATTATTCCTCGTCTATATAAAACACCATTAGTTAGTACATACCGAGCAGCTTTAAACTTCAATTTCTTGGCTGCGAGCTTGTCAATTGGCAATTCTCCCTCCTCGATATACACCCTGATGGGATCCATCCAAGATGGACCTAAATCAAAGGTGATAAAGTTCATCATCAGATCTTCATCTATACTCCGACCATCCAACACTTCAATTGGGATTGTTCGTCATAGCTCGGTGCGAGTGGCTGATGCTAGTCGAGCTAGGGCGTCTGCTCTCGCATTCTCCATTCTTGGTATTCTGACCAGCTGAATAGCGGAAAATTCTGACACCACCTCCTTTGCTTTTGCATGATATCTGATCATTAAATCTCCTCTAACTGCATATACCCCCATCATTTGGTTTACAATCAGTTGAGAGTCACTGAAGATCATAACTTGCTGCGCTTCCATAACTTTTGCCAAATTAAGCCCTGCAATCATGGCCTCATATTCAGCCTCATTGTTGGAAGCTTTGAATTGGAAACGCAAGGCGTATTCCATGTCGACCTCGTCCGAAGTTCTCAAAACTATCACCACGCCACATCCTGTATTGTAAGATGAGCCATCTACATATAGCCTCCATATAGGTAACTCGTCTTCAAATGTCGAATTAGTCAGACTTCCTCGGTGAAATATTTGCTGCTTCTTTTCATCTTCCCCAGACTTTTCTCGCTCCTCGTCGATCATTTCTTCTTGCCATTTTACCAACCGGAGTTGGTCTGAGCTCGAATTTAATGACCTTGTAACATCCACTTCCCCTTTTACCAACCGGAGTTGGTCTGAGCCAGTGTTTGTTGATCCTGTAACATCCACAGGTTGATCAGCGAGCAACTTTTGTTCCTCGTCCGGAGTTCTCCCAACTATCTCTGCATCACATCCTGTAACATCCACACGCCCTTTTACCAATCGGAATTGGTCTGGGCTTGTGTTTGTTGATCCTGTAACATCCACAGGTTGATCAGCGAGCAACGTTTGCTCCTCGGGGGTATCAGGATAGGTGAACTCCGCTATGAAATCTGCTACAGCCTGCCCTTTTAGTGATGACCTGGGTTCATAAATTATATCATATTCTCCGAGCTCTATTGCCCAGTACATCAATCTCCCTGATTTTTCTGGCTTGTGAAGGGCTTGTCTCAATGGCATATCGGTATATACTACTATGGTATGAGCCTGGAAATATGGCCTCATTCTCCTACTCGCCTCAATCAGCGCCAGTGCCAATTTCTCCAGCCTTGGATATCTGATCTCTACTCCTCGGAAGGCTTTACTTGTGTAGTAAATTAGCTTTTGTACTCCATTCTTCGCTCTGATCAACGCCGAGATAACTGCATTCTCGGATACAGCAAGGTATAAATACAATTTTTCTCCCATCACCGGCCTTGACAACAGCGGAGGTGCTCCCAAGTATTTCTTCAAGTCTTGAAAAGCCTTCTCGCATTCATCATTCCACTCAAAAGTCTTTCTGAGTGTCTTGAAGAATGGGAGACATCTATCAGTTGCTAGTGATACAAATCTGTTGAGTGTCGCTACTCATCCTGTGAGACTTTGTACTTCCTTCTTCGTTGTTGGAGATCGCAGCCCTAATAGAGCTTTGATCTTTTCAGGATTTGCTTCAATGCCTCGTTGATTGACAATGTACCCGAGAAACATGCCTTCTCGTACTCCAAAGATGCACTTCGTCGGGTTCAGCTTCATTTGATATTTATCTAGTTGATCAAAAGTTTGACTTAAGTCAACTAGATGATCGGCAGTTTTCTTGCTTTTTGTCAGCATGTCATCAACATAGACTTCTATGTTGTCACTGATTTGTTCATCAAAGACCTTATTCATCAGCCTCTGATATATTGCACCTGCATTTTTCAAACCAAAAGGCATAACATTATAACAATAAGTTCCCCTAGGGGTAATAAAAGAAGTAATTTCCCTGTCTTCAGGTTTCATTTTAATTTGATTGTAGCTAGAATAAGCATCCATGAAGCTCAGCAACTCGTGTCCCGAGGTAGCATCCACCAGTTGATCAATTCGGGGCAATGGAAAATGATCTTTTGGGCATGCTTTGTTGAGGTCGGTGAAGTCTACACACATCCTCCACTTGTTGTTCTTCTTTTTTACCATCACCACATTGGCCAACCAATCCGGATATTTAACATCTTCAATGAAACAAGATTTCTGGAGCTTCTCGACTTCCTCTTGTATGGCTTGATTCTTCTCGGGACTAAATACTCTTCTTCTCTGCTTCACGGGCTTGATCTCCTTATTCACATTGAGCTCGTGACATAAGAAGTTTGGGTCTATCCCAGGCATATCTTCAAAACTCCACGCAAAAGTTTGTCTTCTGCTTCTAAGGAAAGTTATCAATTCTTGTTTTAATGAGGCTTCCAATGATGAACCTATTTGAGTAGTTCGCTCAGGGTGCTCGTCGTCCAGAATGATGTTTTCAGTAGCTTCTACCACTTGACCTTTCACGAGTTGCGACTCATCTCGAGGATCCAATGTTTCAATTTCTGCACCTTCATCTACTTGATAGGTAGTAGTCTTTTTCTTTGATTCTTCCAATTCATCTTGCTCGGCGGATGAATAATAGCACTCCCGAGCTACTTTCTGATCACCTTTCACAACTCCTACTCCAAAGTTTGTTGGAAATTTTAGACACTGATGCACTGTAGATGGTACAGCCTCGAACTTCTTCAATCCTACCCTTCCCATGATGATATTGTACGATGACTGGACATTCTTATCCATCACGAAGAATCGTATTCTTTATGTCCGACAAGCAGGCCATGTACCAATGAATATATCCAACTTGATCGTCCCAAGTGGAAATACTTTCTTGCCAACAAAGCCGATGAGGGGTCTGTGGTAAGGCTCTAATTGAGAAAGCTTTAAATTTAAACTATCGAAAAATGAGTAGAACATGATGTCTGCCGAGCTACCGTTATCGACCAGCACTCTTGGAATCATTACTTCCTTCATTCTCATTTTGATCACTAGTGGGTCGTCATGAGGATACGAAACTCCTGCAAGATCATTCTTTGAAAACCCAATGACCAATTTCTCTTTGTTCACCTTTCTCGGGCGATCTTCCTCAGCTAAATTTATTCGCTGAATGTACGAGCAAGCTTGAGCCTCTCCGAGGTAAGCTTTTCTTTCTGCAGTAAGGTCTCCTCCTCCTGCATCTCCTCCTGTAATAACATTACAATCAAATGATCCAAAGCGTATTGAAAATACCTCTCGTTCTGGCTGCCTTGGTTTCTTTGGAAGATCGGGGTCATCATCTGGATCATCTTCATGGTTTCTCTTCTTTTTCTCCTCTGCTCGACGAGGAGATCTAAACCTCTCTCTAGTTCGGTCGTTGTTTCTTCTTTCGCCTCCCCGATCAACATACTTTGCCAGCTTTCCTCGTCGGATGAGTGTTTCAATCTCGTTCTGAAGAGTTATGCAATTTTTGGTCATATGGCCATGATCCTTATGGAACTCGCAATATTTCTCCCTATTCCTCGTGTCAGGGTCTGACTTCATTTTCTTTGGCCAGTTTAACTCCTCGTTGTTCTTAATTTCTTCCAGGACGTGGTTGATATTTGCCTTCAAAGGCGTGTCATTATCAAATTTCTTCAAGACCTCCCATGACGACCTACTTTTGGAATGTTTGTCACCACCATTGTTCTTATGCTCTTTCTTCTTAGCTTTATCACCTTCCACCTTGGTTTCTTTGGCGTCCATATTCTTCTTCGCAGACATAGCCTCCTCGACATTCATAATCTTGGACGCTTTTCCCATCAGGTCTGACATGGTTCGAGGTGGATCTTTGGCCAAAGTATAGTATAACTTGTTCGGCAATAGTCCACTCATCAAAGCAGTAATAGCTGTCTTCTCCTCGTAATCAATGACTTCGGGTTTCTCATTATTAAAACGAGTTATATAATCTCTGATACTCTCACCAGCTTTTTGTCTAACACTTAACAAATGTGCTACTCGTTTAACTGACTTTGCTCCAAAGCAGAAATTCCCAATGAATAACTCGGCCAATTGAAGAAAAGTTAAAATCTTACCCCGAGGAAGATTATTATACCATATCTGAGCAGATCCGGTAAGAGTTCCCAAGAATGCCCTGCATCTCATCTCGTCTGGGACAGCATAGATGTCGGCAGCTGCTTGATATTGTTCTATATGAAGGACAGGGTCAGTCTTCCCATCGTACTTGGGAGTCACAACAGGTGCTTTGAACTTTGATGGTGTTGAAAAATCAACAATATCCTGGACAAAAGGTGTTCCTCGAACAAAGGTTCGTTGTAGAGGGTTCTTGGCCTTAGCCATTTCCCCTAATCTATCCTCCAACCTCTGAATAGATCCTTTCCATGCATCATTTCCTTCCTCGGGCCTATTGGTTCGAGCAACTGATCGCGTTGAAGTGGCTTCCTGGGATTTATCTCGACGAGCAGCTGATCGGTCATAGGATCCATCTTGACGAGCAGTTGGTCGCGACTGGGCAGATCCTTCCCTTAAATCTGATGGTTGTCGAAAACTCCCCGACGCTGCATTAAGAGGACTTTTGTTCCTCCTAGGGCCTAATCGATCGAAAGGAGAGGCCCTACTTAACCTTTCCAAAGCGCTGGCCCTTTCTGGGGAAAGGGTGACATGTTGTTCAGTATCTGTGGCTCGCACAGACGAAGTTCGTCCAGGTTGATAAGAAAAATCTTGAGATTCATCATTGCGATATGAATCATTACGCCTAGTACGCAAAGAAGGCGCACGGGTATTTCTTTGGATGCTTCGTGATCCGGAATGGGCTGGCGCACAGCCATGGAGGGTTTGGATGAGTTGTCGCATCGTTTCTTGCATGACGGTCTGGCCCTGAGCCAGATTCGCCATCATTCCAGTCAGATCTGGAATAATTGATGGAGCAGATGGATTTGGAGGGGTTCCAGTGTTTCGATTACTGGATTCAGGGATATCAGCCATTGGTATTGGATTGTTATTGGTGAGAAAACGATATTACCAGTCGATTCCCACAGACGGCGCCAATCTGTTGATGTAAAAAATTAGATCACTCTAATAATTCAATCACAGATAAATAAATGAGATAAAAGATTTTTAAAGTGGTTCAGCCTTATAAGAATGTTCAGCCTTATAAGAATGGCCTACGTCCACTGTTATTTTATTGCTGAATGTTTGGGAATTCTCGATTTGTGAGAAATTCCGTTCTGGATCCCAAAGTTTGGAATTCAGAATTCCCCCTTTACAATGAGGATTGTACAACGTATTTATAGCCTTGAGGCTGTCATATGAAAGGGTGATACATGAAATGATATACATATGAAAGGGTAATACATTTAATGCCCTTTAAGCGTGTGTGTCTAAATGATAAGCATTTAATGAACCAGTTGAACTGTTGGTTATTCATCAATTAATGCCCTGTTCAAGATGCAGCTCGGACCGCCTAAGCTTTCTGATATTCAAGAGTTTCTCGGAGAGGTCTATTCCTCGGAGCGTATGACTTCCTCGGAGAGGTCTGTTCCTCGGAGGGTATGCGTTCCTCGGAGTAACATGGTTCCTTGGAGCGTGTGATTATCTCGGAAGTTCATGTTGTTGCCATGTGTATAGCCACGTGTCTTCATATGGTTGATCCAAGTCAGCAGATTAAATTTGGTATCAACACTTACTAACCATCTAGTATTCACAAAACTGGGGCCAAATTTTATCTTTATTAATATAAGACAAAATAAGCGTGGAATTAAAATAAAACATCAAATGCTGATAGAATCAATCATCACATAAAATAGTAAAACTCTTGCCGAATAAACCATCGGTTAAATCCAAAACCAAACCAAGCTAATAGAGAGTAATAAATCCAATACAGTCTAAAAGGAAACTAAATAAAGCTGTGAGCTTCATGCTCGAAATAGACTGATATGAATTCTTACACTGGGAATAGAAAAATAGAGGAATCTATCCAAATCCTGCAACATCCACATATGCTGCAACTATGAGTCCCTAGAATGAATTCAAGCATGGCGTCCCTGTGGCGGGACACCTAAAAGGTTTTGAAAATATTTGATAGCAAGGGCTAGAACCCATAATATTTTAAAAATATTTAGCAAGTGATTAAATTGCAATAAATTTAAAATGCATGAATGCTCTTCATATTTAAGCCAGTGTCGCACTCTCTTGAGGACATACTCATCCCTCATCTGATGTGCACACCTAACACTTCCTCTATAACCCACCTAGTCATTTATCCCGTAACTAGCTCTTGATAAAATTCCTTCCTGACACGCTACTCTAACACGAGTATGTTTAAAATATGATCTATAAGTTATTTATCACTTTAATTTAAATAATCATCTTTCCTTTAAGTCCATATAACAATCACGCTAGTTATATAACAAATACAATTGTTCCATGTATTAAATTACCCGTATATAATTATTTCTCCCATTATATACATAACACTATATTACTACATTCACATGTATGTTGAATATATATATAATCCATCCTTCCGAGTAATACCTCACCGGATGTATTCTCTAAATTTATATCAACCCAGACTACTCAGTCCCACCCGGAGTTCCGAGACAACTATGGTCCGCCGAATCGGAACCTAAATAATAAACATGATGGAGGCGGTCATATTTCCCCGAGTATGAGGACATCATCTCAATGCCCCATCTCTGAAATTAGACGCTATGACCTGGGGATATACTCTCCCTACTCCTCAAGATAGGGGATTCACCCACATCGCTAAACCTCCCCCGGCAGCACTAGAGTGTATAAATTAAATAAATATCTAACTATATATATACTATCACACACCGTATATATATAAATTAAATCTCGACTTTATTGTGTACGAAAATCCATAGCACTAGCTTATATTTTTCCGAGTGTATGGTCCGACTCTAGTTTAATTAATTTGTTCATTAATTAATATATTACCTTCCCGGGTCTATGGTCCGACTCTAATTTAATTTATTTGCCCATTAATTTATTTATTACCTTGGTGTCACTACCCGGACTTGCCACTTGGACCGTATCTTAATATTACCCGAGTCTATATTTCGATTCCAAATTAATCTATTTCTCTCCATAATTAATTTAATACTTTGGTGTCACTTAACCAGTATACCTGGACTCGCTCACTTGGTCCGTAATTAAATAATCCAAATTTATTACCTAAATTCCCCTTATTAAGTTCGACACACTTATAATTTTCGTTTAAATACTCCTCTTTCCACATTTATTTAAGTACACATACATCCTAGTGTTTGTCCCTTCAAAACCTCAAACAACTTAGGCTAAAAGTAAGTGCATTTGTTGTACCAATTTAACCCTTAAATTTCATCATCAGCACAAACAGTCAAGGAAACAAAAGTTGCCGAATTTTATCCCGTCGTTCGAACATGACACTTTTCATTTAAACGGCGGTGCACGTCATTCGAACGAGATCCAGGGTCGTTCGAACGTCCCCTGGGTCTCTATCTCTCTTCTTCCTTGCCCAGTCCGCCATTTAAAACTCACTTAAGCTTTTTTACCCAAAGTTCTCTACTGTAATCCTTTTTTAAATCAATTCCTTCTTAACCATTTTAAATCCCAAATTTATACATAATAAACAACCCAAATCCGAATTTACAGATGATTTCTCCCAATCTCTTCACAAGTCATACATCTATCCCAATTAAATCATAAATTCCTTAACAGCAATATGAATTTATAGATCCTTAACAGTCCAAAAATTGATTTGAAACATCCACAAATTTAAAACTCAATTTGTGTGTCACTCCCAACCCAAAATCATTAGTTTACACCTACTATGATATGAATTGAAGACAATAAATTCATTTCAAAGCAAGTTTAACCACTTGCCTTAGGATTCGTAGTGTCTGATTAATCCTTTGATGAAGAAATTGTTATGTGATGAAGAACACCTCTCTTGTTCTTTCCCTTTGGCTCTCAAGAGTCCTCCCTCTATGTCCCTCTATGTTCTCCGATTTTCTCAAATGTGTTATGCTTTCCCACAACTCCCAAACCTAGATTTATATCTCCAAATCCCATTTTTAGTCATATGAGCTTAATTAAAATGGCCCAAACACTCTCGTGTGGGCCCGGCTATGCCCAAAAATATCCCGTGACCCATTTACTACCACCAGGTACACTTTTCCGACTATCTCAACCCATCTGGACTCAACCGTGCACTCAGAATTGTCATCCGAAGTACTTTATTACATTTTCTAATTTTCGGCCTCAAAAATGCGACACCGCACCAATCCAAATAAATAAAATCCTAATTTACCGAATTTAAATAATTCCTCCAATTTAAATAAATTCTCCAAATCATAAATTTAAATCTCTCCATTTTAATTAAGTTTCATTTCTCCCAAAAATAATTAAATTCTAAGTCCTTAAAATTACAGGGTGATACACACTCCTTCAAACATCCACTCAACATCTTGCTAATGTAGCTTCAGCCCTATTTTCGTTGGAGGAGAACGGCAAGGGTGGCTTAAGGATGGAAACGGCAAGAGTTTTATGTGATTCGGATATTTTTCATCTCTGATCTATTTGTACCCATGATTTGGGGATTTAGGTTTTTTATTCTTCTTATTTCCTCCTTTACCACTGGTGTTATTTTTTGCCAAACACTCTCTCCCCACATGTTTTCTCGACAAAGGTTCCACGCCTCATTATTTTAGTTTTAGTTACGGGGGTTCATATGGGATTTCTGGCTTATATTATGGAGGGTTCCCGAGATATGGTGGAGTTTTTCCGATCGGTTCAGTTCAAGTTGGTTCTGAGATATGTGGGTGCCGATATTTGGGTCCTCTCTCACAGATAAAAATGGGAAAGGTAAACTAGCTGATAAGTTTTCTATATTGGATCTCATATGATTTGGATCCTTCTCTATTTACTATTTTGGATCTCATATGTTTTGTTTGCTGACAGCGGATTTGGATCTCATATATATGGTTCAGATCAAGTTGTTTGCTGACATTGACGGAAAAACGAAGACAACAGTTTATGTTTTTTTTTGCAAAAACCGAGTAATTCAGCTCTGATCTTCAGCTCTAGTTGGCCGGATTAGAGCATTGTGTTTAAGTTTTTGGTGAAGATCTCCACGACGAAATTTTGTGGTTGGGAAAAAGGGACTTTGGTGAAGAGCGTGGATGTAGAATTAGGTAAGGATTGCTGAAATGAAAACAAATTCTATATATTTGTACGCTCAAGAGGGAGGGCATGACACTTTATGTATTGTCATCTCTCTTGGATCTTTAATGAAATATGTTGGTTGATTTCTAAAAAAATAGCGAAAAAAAAACTTTTTGGACAATATGTTCTCTCAGAATTTCATTGTGTTTTGTCATCTTTTCTAAACTATTTTCTCATAATGATTATTAAGACATTTTGCTGAAGTTGCTTGAGTTTTTTTTAAACTTCATGAGTTTGTTTGTATTTTTTTTAACTGGGTTCAGTCTTTTATTAACTGGGTTTGCCATTAACTCGGTTCTTCATGAGTTTGTTTGCCATTAACTGGGTTCAGTTTTTTATTATATTATTACTGAAGCATTGGTTTTTTATTATATTGTTACCGAAGCATTGTCAATATCTGGTTTCGGTTTTTTTATGTTTCTTCATTTAATATTCTCCTATTGGTTTAAGGAAGAATATTAACTGTCCAGACTTGATGTGTCCAGACATGCTGTGTCCAGACTTGTTGTTCGTTATATTGAAGTTGTGTACGCATATTAACTCTCTCTCTCTCTATCTTAAAAGCCCAATAGTGTAATTATTCACCCAACCTTCATGTGTTTGTAAACGGATAAAACTATGTTTACAAACACTTATCTTTCTTCTAAAAGCCGAAGCCAAGCTACTGTACAAATGTATTCAAAAAATAAGAAATCCTAATTATTTTATCATTGTGTATTCATTTACTCAGTTTTTATGCTACTGTGTACTCCGTTTTTTTCAGAAACCCATTTATAGGAATTGAAGGCATGCCTAGCTAAACCAAGCTACTGTATACATGGGTACACATCTTCAATATAATCCATGTTGACACGTGGATGTTACCTCTGTCTAAGTTCGGCTTCAGCAGCATCCCCCATTTCCTCTCCATTTCCTTTTGTCTTAGATTTTTTTATAATATTGGAATTATTGTAGTAGAAATAAAGAATAAAAATTTTAGTATTCGTATATTGATGTTTGGGTTCAATAAATGGGTATTGGGGTCCTATTTGATTAGAGTTTTGTTTTATTTATTTATTAATTATTGTATTCTTTTTAATTTAAATCAAGAATAATTTTTTTCCATTCTGTTCAGTATATCTTTATTTCTCTTTCTTTGGATTAAAACCAATCATTTTGGTTACCCAAATCTCTCTCTCACACATACACACACATTATACATGAAGGTATCTATTAAAACTCAATAGTATGGATTTTGTTTCAAAAGTTTTTTATCCGTTCATTATACATAAGTTTGAAGTATTTAAAGGGTTTTGTCAGTTCTAACAGTATAATAGTACACATCTGAGGTGAAGAGACTTATCAAAGTGGTAATATTTAAGCTACTACTAGTTATGTAGCTAACATGCTTAACTTCCAAGGCTGTCAAGACAACAAACTCGGGGCCCAATGACTTATCAAAGTGGTAATATTTATGGAACCAAAACTCTTGCAACTAGATATATAATACATATATATAAAGGTACAAAACAATATTACGTATGATCTGCAATGGTTTCTGAATATTTTTTACAAATGTTTTCTTTACTCTAATTTTTAAGAATTTTACTTTTAAAAAAATTACGTTTTTTTAATTTTTCAGACTATTAGTATTTTATATTGCCAATATTACATATTTTTTAAATTTAATCCTGATATTATGTTTTTAAATAATAAATTTATATTTTCAATATTAGTATTTCATATTCCTAACATTTAGTATTTTAAAAAAGCTAAATATTTTTTTTCATATTCTTAATGATACTTTTGGAGTTGGGAAGTAGTAATGTGCAAATATTTGTAATTTCTGAATTTTAAAGTAGTTTTAAGTATCATTCTTTCACTCGAACAATGTTTTTTAATTAGGAGCCATCGGCACATGTATTAAACATTTTTTTTAAACTACACTTTTTTCATACAAGACAATTAAAATGGTAAGATTCTCTTTAAAATTAAAACATTTTGAAACTCTATAGTTGAAAAAAAACTTAAAAGTGGACTTTAAAAAAATAACTAAATAAAATAACGCACAATTTATATTTCATAACATTGTTTTTTAAATTTTAAATTCCATATTAAAACAATTTGTAACTCAATTAAAAAATAAAAATAAAAACAATTTTATTTGAAAAACGTACAATATTTTGAAAGATTTTTAATACATAAAAGATGTGGGGGGGGGGGGGGGGGGGTAATGAGGCTTTACCACAATAGATAATAAGGATTTTTCGTGACTTTGTTGTGATAGATGAAGGGACAATTGTCATTTACGTGGCTTGAGGCAAAAGGAAATAATCATAGCGTAATGTTTATCAACTCCCCAAGGATGACAATACAAATCGTATTTATAAAAACAATTATGTTTGTAGTTATATAAAAATGTATATATGGTATATGTAGTACATTGGCGTGTAAGCAGCCCAAGGAGAAAATAGGAGAAGTCTTAAATATAACTTTCCAAAGCAGTGAATTATTTTAAGAATAGGATTTACACGTGCGGGGCCCTATGACAGTCAATGCGTTATTTTATAATCCGCCTAACTTATCGGAGTACAATGGCAACTCATAATGTTAGTAAAGTTTATAAAATTTGGTTCGCTAAATTTTGAAATGTTATAATAAAAAAATACTAATTGAAAATCTAAACTAGATGTTTCCAAGACACAAATGCACCGTATTAAAATCGTAGCCATGCCGCAAGGGTACCATGGGATGACTAATGGTGTTCATATTTGCACTATTGGCGGCACGAGAACAAGTTTATCGTCATGCCATCGGCACGGGTACACCCTAGTATATATGTGTGTATATTGACATATGCAAATTATTACTTATAATGTCTAAATAAGTATTGAGGATATGACAAAGTGGAGTGACCGGGTAGATTGGATATATGGTTCATTGACGGAAGATGTGGTGACAAAATACATGATCCATAATTGTTGGTGGCACTCTGTTTAGTGCATCACCAACTTCAACGCGTTTCTCAGCTCAGCTCTAATCAACCTCATATATAAGAGCAACCCTTATGGTAGTGCAAATATACACATTGCTAGGCAAAATTTATCCGATTAAAATGAAGGAAAATGGAGGAAAATGCTATGGGTAGTGTAAATATACCCTACAAGACACCAAAACTACTTCGTTTAGGGCCTTGTTTCTTCCGCAAGAAATGATGTTTCGCTTAAGAGTTAAAGGCATTATTCCTTAGGCGGAAATGATGTTCCTATTAAGGATTTATGACTTTTAAATTTCAAACCCAACATAACTTCTCATAATTAAATAAAACACCCCAAATTAAATATTTCATCCACCTACCAACCCACTACCAAACCTACTAAATTTTAAAACTCCTATAAATTTTTATCTCATTCGTAAAAAAAATATTTCAACATGTATTTTTTAAAAAAAATAGTTGTTTCAAAAATAAATCCGTTGTAAAATTTAGGGGGTAGAAATCTAATTAAATAAAATTGTGTAAAATCCTAGGCGGAACATCAATTTCCGTTTATGGATTTTTTTTTTTTTTGTTTCTTGAGAAGAACATCATTATCTGCTTAAGTTGGGCCCCACAAATAACCAACATGTCGAAACTCAAACTTCAAGCGATGATGATTCATCTCATGAGTTTGAATTTCTTTCATCCCCATTTTCATTCTCTATTATCACAGCGTAACAAGTACCCGATGATTTGGTTTCAAACTTTAATGTTTTAAACCTTTTCGCCGATGAGGAGTGCTTGCTAGAGTCGCCTTCCACGATCGCATCTTTGCCTTCGTGTGTGTCGCCTCCCATTCCAATTTCAAAATCATTGGGAGGTTATTCAGCTTTTCTCGGTCCCCACATGTTTTTGTCACCCGTTCAATCCAAACCCCCCATCGTCCTTCCAAAAATTTTAATTGGCGATGGTTCCTTTCTTACGCCTTACACATGCCTTCCGTTGTTAAAACGGAATTCATATTTTTTGGAAGGCATGCTTGTATGTGAGGGTACACCGGTTATCCTCCAAAGTCAAATCATTTTCACGGTGGACCCTCAGCTATTTAGACTTCTAGTGTATAGTTAGTGTGAAGCCTAAATAGTAGGTTGTCTATAGTTAGCTTTTTATTCTTTCTTTTTATTTTTTCTTTTCTTTTTAATTTAGTCTAGTGAAATTAGTTGACTTTTTTTTATTTGTTTTTTCTATGCTAGGTACTAACTTGTTTTGTAGATTCTTTGGACTTATTCTTACGGGGACCGCTACAGTTTTGGGTAATATCATTATTTTCCTCTCTTTAACTTGGTTCTTAATTCACATTGAGGACAATGTCATGTTTTAAGTTAGGGGGTGTGGGATATTCTATCCATTTCTTTATTTAGTCCATGTTTTTGCTCATATGTTAGTTACTTAGTGTGCTTTTCTGAGAAAAATTGAAAATTTTCAAAAAGATTTTCTTTCTTTTTTATCCTTTTTGGGCATTTTTGCCTTTGTTTTCGATGATAAATTTCAATAATTGCTCGATCCAATAGACAGCCCAGTGATGCATGTTCTCAATTTTAAAAGTTATTAGACTTTAGTCTCGATTATTGATATTATGAATAACTTCATGAATTAAACTTTAATCCCATGAGCACATGCACTTTTATTGTTATATTGATTTGGTTTAAGATTTTTATAACTCGGTAATCTTTTGTGGCATTGTATATATATACACCGAGTAAGCTTTGTACCTTTCGTCGTTTGTGAGTGTATACATTATTCTTTTCTCATTGAAAACGTTGAATTCATTGGTAATCTCTCTATTCTTTCATTTGATCGTTCGTTAATTGAGTTCATACTTGAAATGTGTTACTTGAGCATGATTTTCATATATTATTTTGATTCGAGAATTGCGTAAAATTTGTGAAATGATCATAGGTAATCTTTATTATATCACCCATATTAGCCTTGGCCTCACCCTTATATGCTTACCCTCGTCAACCCCTTTGAGTCTAAATATAGTCTTTCGTTTCATATCCCCAATCCCATAACCAACTCTACATTGGAGTTATATACCATACATACACTTTCCATACCTTTGTTTGGAATGTTACTTGGGATTGAATGATGTTGTTGTCATGTCGGTTACAATTTAGGCATGTGAGAATTTGATAAGTAAAGAAAAGAGATGAGAAAAAGTGATGAAAAAAAGAGAAAGCAAAAAGTAAAAGAAAACATGAGAAAAAGAAGAAAAGAAAAAGAAAGAGAAAGTTGTAAATGTTGTATATAGTTCAATAAGCGTTGATTACTCTCCCCGGTGATATATTTAATGCTCTTTTGGAACTTGTTTTCCAATTTTGCTATTGCCCACATCTTCCCATTATCCTGAGTTTTCATTCCGAACACTTTGAATCCGTACATACATTCCTTCATTTCATACCCTAGCTTAGCCTACATTATAACCCTATTAAAGTCCTATGTGATCTTAGGTTGATGTAATTTTAAAGTTTAAATAGTTTTGATAATCTGTGAAAATGCATTTCGCCTCTTTTAATGTGCGGTATCCTTTCATTGAGATTACAGTTTTTCATTTTATATATAGCGTTCTTCATTTGTGACATGTGTGCGGCCTAGTTTCCATTTACATTTACTCTATATGCCCGCATGTTCCGTGTGTTACCTCCCTGTTTTGAGTGAATTCGCTTGATGAGTGTAATGCCCGTGAGAATTGAATTTATGCTTTCTTTAATGTTTATCCGGTTTATATAAGTTTTTCCCAAATCATACTTTGCATGTGCTCGCTCCCCCTCCCACATTTTAAGGTTTCAATTTTATGAGGTGCATTCTATAATGTTAATGATTTGGACTTTTGTTTGAATTCGTTCAATGTGCTAATAATGCGTATGAAATCTTGTTCGCTATTATTGGGCTTGTCGCATGTTGGGTTGGGCATATTTTGAGAAAACCATGTGATGTTTGTGAGTATCATCCCTGAAAACCCTCATGATATGACACTCGTCCACTAGGGTGACCTAGGGGTTTAATGGCTTATTGCATACGCTAAATGCAATCGATTCGCCCGCGAAAGTGGCCTTATGCTTTTATACCATACTTTTGTACTTCTCTTATTTTTGGTTTGCTTGTAGTTCGTGTTGCATCATATTTCATAGCTAGGGACTAGAAATGTGTAAGTTAGGGGGTCGGATGATAGGTAAATATTGCGTACTTCATCCTCTGAACGGACGCATTTTAGGCCCCACGGGTATCTTTTTCCCTATATTTATGCTCATTAACTAGACAACCTCAGATTTCTACGTTAACATGTTTTGCAGGGGTTAATTGAGCTTTTATAGGTATTTGGATGCTAAGTGTGAAGTTCGGACGCATTCCGCTAGATTTTCGTACGCGATCGCACGTTCAAGGGCATTTTAGTCTTTTCACAGCTTGGGCACCTGGCCCAACATCTCCACGGAAGTTTTATCCCTCCTCGAAAGCTTGGCGTGGCCACGAACGGTGCGCGATTTCGATTCAGAACGAAGAAGTTACGGGATTTTTAGAGGAAGGAAAAATAATTAAACCAAAAAAGGAGGAGAAAAGGAGGAAAAGGAATGCAGCAGGCTGCCTTGGCTGAGACCTGCTTGATCGATTGATCGATCAAAAGGATCGATCGATCGATCCTTCAAATTTTGGCCACAATTTCAACCAACGATCGATCGACCAAAGGGGTCGATCGATCGATCCCCTGTTTTTTGCATATATTTTGCTTTTCTCTTCTTTCTTCTTTTCTTTTCTTTCCAACTTACTATAAATACAATTTTTGTTGTAATAATCAGACATGAAGTTTTAAGATAGATTTTAGGTTAGAATAGCTTAGGGTTTGAGGGTTTTGGAGAGTTCTTCTTCAATTGTTCTTGGTTTGACACCCCATTTGGGTTGAATGTTGCACTATCCATCATCCTCTCCATTAATAGTGTGTATTTCCTTATTTCCTTGCTTTCTAGTTAATTTACATGCTTTCTAATTAGTTTACATGCTTTGATATACTTACTTTGTAGTGTAGATTTACTGCGTTTATTTACCGATATCATTTATCACGTTTTTAACATGCTTTCTAGTTGATTTAAATAAGGTTGTGTTTGAATGGAACTCACTCGAGTTGACGCGTTGCTTTGCTTTGGTGATGGCGTTTACGGGTCTATTTCGGGTGCGTTGTCCTAGTTATTGCGCCTAAGAGATTTTACGGGGCATATCATGTATGTCCCGTGCTTACGACCTTTTGTGCGTAATTTTCGGGATATTTGTTGACGCTAAAATCTTATTAGGCTTTTATGCGGATTTAGGGGCATGACAACCCTTGATTCAATTAACTGTCGAAACGAGATGCATTCGTAATAACTCGTCTATCCATGTATCCATTTTATATAAATTAACTCGGGTGAGGGATATTCAATTCAACCTATATTTTTACTTGCTTTGTTAGTCTAGTTTCAATACACTTGCCTAGATTAATCATTTTCCTTTTATACATCTTTTTACTTCTTAGTTTGTAATCACCTTTTTCACTTTTAGTTTGGAGTATTAAATCATATAAATTCTAGCATCTCGTCCCTGTGGATTTTCGATACCCGACTTACCGTTGTGCTTGCCTCGCAAGTGTAGTAGTAATTTAAATTTTTTTTTTTATCGCGGTGAAACGAAAACAACGACTGTGTCCTTACACGAACACACTTTTCACGCGTAATCTCCAACGTCATTACGATTTTTTCATCCTATTTCCCTGAGGATTCGACCCTGAATTACCGGGATTATTACTTGAGCGACAGGCTTGCACTTGAGTATAGATAGCACGCACACTAGAACACATTTGTGGTCGCGTCAAGTTTTTGGCGTCGTTGCCGGGGAATTAGGTAGACTTAGGTTAGATTGAGTCAATCTAAAACTTTGACCAATATATATATATATATATATATATATATATATATATATATATATATATATATATATAAATAAAAATAAAATAAATAATCCAAAAGAAATTATCTCTCAAAAGGTCGTTCATGCAAAATCCTGAACAAACTCCTCAAAATACTCCAACCAGAATTCACGAAAATCCAAACATTGAGTATAATCCTGACAGCCCCCACACCCCTCGTGTACCACAATTATGGGTTCCACCTCCTACACCGCCAAATTCACTATCCAGTTACATTTCGAGTGACCCATCTAGTTACATTTCAGGTTACACGCCAAGTGCCCCGAGTGAGGATACCGAGTCGTTAGGAGAGAGAGAAATATCAGACGTTGCAAGTTTCGGTACTAGGGAGGGAAATCCACTATATTGTCCCATGAAAGAACTCATTTTTCCTGAGCGAACTGTCACCCCTGGTTGCATTTTACTCCCGTATAATTCCAATCAGTTCCACTTTCATAATGGGATGATACAGATTCTCCCTAATTTTCACGGCGTGGATTCGGAGAAACCATACCTTCACATACACGAGTTTGAAGAGGCATGCGAGACATTTAGTGATCAAGCTTGCACGCAAGATGTCGTTCACCTGAAGCTTATCCATTTTTCCTTAAAGGATAAAGCTAAGACATGGCTGTGGTCTCTACTCCTGAACTCCATTACCTCTTGGAAGGATATGCAATCAAAATTTCTCTCAAAGTTCTATCCACAGCACAGAACCAACTCTGTCAAGACTCAAATTCAAACTTTGTGTCAACAAGATAATGAGTCTTTCGATAAGTGTTGGGAATGCTTTTAAGAATTTCTTAGCGCTTGCCCCCATCATGGATTTGAAAAACATCACCTAATCTCTTTCTTCCATCATGGGCTAACAGTAGCGTCTAAATAACTTGTACAAACCATGTGTGAAAGACCATTCTGGGAATTAGATGGTAGTGATGCTGAGGACCATCTAAAGTATGTCGTCGCGACAACTTAAGCGTGAGATATATCTAATCATAATGCCCAAACCCGACCTAGACAAGTAGCTACCACTCCGACTGCATCCGATCTATACCAACTAGATAGTAATACTTTACTAGACCGTCGATTTGATCAGTTTAAGAAAGGAGTGAGAGATCTACTTGAATTCCGTTTGAGATACATTTCTTGATCCAACCGTGCAGTAAAAGAAAAGGTACAAAGGCATGCCCAATAATTTTCATCTACAAGGCTATGCATACCGAGCAGGTGGAGGCTATAGGAGAATTGAAGGGTAATTTAGGTGGCCCGCACGGAAATTTTTACAACCCATCATGGAAAAACCATCCTGGTTTTAGCTATGGGCAACAACATGCTGCATTGAATCCTAATTCCCATTTTTCCCTACCTCCACCCCCTCCTCAATTTCAGCAAGCACCACCGCCAGGCCCATACATTACCCCACTGCGGAGATCTCTTGAGGATAACTTGAATCAATTCATCCAATCCCAAAATGCAACCAATGCTAGATTTGAGCGTATGTTCACCGACATAAATGCGAACATTTTAAAACTGCAATCGTCGTTGAGTGTACAAAAGAAGGGTAAGTTTTCGTCTCAAGGCCAAAGACTTCCCCAAGGTCAAACTAGTGTAAGATCTATTTCTAATGCAAATTAAGAGCAATTTTGCGCGATAACCACTCTATGTAGTGGGAAAGTTGTTGATCAATCACCTTTCCGGCACGACACACCTAAAGGCAAGGAGGTTTCGCCCAACACGAAATAATCTGAATATGCCTCCTTGAACGAGAGTGATAACGAGAACACTAGTGAGGTCGAAGTCGTAGAGAAACCCCCCACAGCCGCTCAGTTTCCCCAACGGCTAGTTTCTCACGCCAAAGAGTCCTCTCGTGAAGATGTGTTAGACGTTCTTAAGAAAGTAAAGATTAATTTACCTTTTCTCGACACCATAAAGCAAATTCCCGCGTACGCTAAGTTTCTTAAAGACTTAATTACGGTGAAACGAAAGCTAAAGTTAAAGAAAAATGTGTTCCTAGCACCAAACGTCAGCTCAATACTATCAAGTGACCTTCCACCCAAATTCAAAGATCCGGGTACACCCACTATTTCGTGCATCATGAAAGGAAATCGAATTGAGAGAGTGCTAATAAATTTTGGGGTGAGTGTCACTATTCTCCCCCACTCCATCTATAAGAAATTAGGTTTGGGGGACCTTAATCCCACAAACATGACTCTCCGACTCGCAGATAGTTCCATAAGGATACCTCGAGGATTCGTTGAGGACGTGATCGTCCAAATTGACACATTCGACTTCCCGATGGATTTTATCGTCTGGGACAAGGAACCCTCTGTTTTACCAAGTAATCATGTCCTCATCATTTTAGGCCGCCCATTCTTAGCTACGGCTAATGCCTTGATCAACACTCTAAATGGGCGCATGAAACTTACGTTCGGGAATATGACCTTCGAAACAAATATCTTCAACATCACCAATCCCGAGGGTGAGGAGTGCGAATCGCGAGAAATGGATCTTGTGAAGGAGACGGTACACGAGTAAGAGAGGTCCCACAAGCGAGATACACTAGGGGTGTGCCTTATTTTATTAAGTGAGAGTGGTAGTTTTGATGATTAGAGAAAGGTGGGGGAGGTGTGTGTAGTGACCGCAATTAAGAGCAAGAGAGAGTGGTTAGAGGAGAGAAAAATAGTGGAGTTAGAGATTGAAAAAGTAAGCGAGGACGTAGGCATTACTCGTGATAGAGATTTAGGGGATGTGAGCATGGATGATTTTGAAAAATAATTTGGGCATGTGGATGAGAGCCTGAATGTAGGAGTCCAAACTATCTCGGACTCGTTTAGTTACTTGGATGAGAGCGAATGGCAAGATACAATGGATGAAATCCTTCGTAATGAACATCCATTCACATCACAGATGTCTTCAGAAGAGAGTGAAAGAAAATGTTCGAAACACACTCGAGAGAGAGAATTAGAAGATATAAGTCTTGAAGACTTTAAAAATGAATTTGGGCCGGTGGGAGAGAGCCTTACTGTTGAAGTTCAATCCCTATTAGACTCTTGTAGTCACTTAGAAGAAAGCGAATGGAAAGATAAAATAGATGAATTCATTCTTTGTCACCATCCACCCATACCACTTGAGGTCCTGAAGGCGATTGAGGAGAAAAGTTGTGTTTCATTCTACTTAGAGCCCGACCCATGCATTCCAAAAATTGAAAGAAACTTAGGTGTTCCCTCCGAGTCGGTGCACGCAGGCCACGCTTTGAGTAAGCATCACGAGGATACCTTTCCGACTAGTCACGATGAGTCTCCCGATCTTTCCTTTATATATGGGCGAGGTCCCAACTTGTTCTGATTATTGGTTTACAATATGAAGACGGGAGAAACGAGGAGAGCATTGGACCCCGTTCATGGAGTCGGGTGAGTTTGTGGAAAGATGATAGGTCGTCTCACCCCCGACGCGTATGGGGTAATTTTTGTTGTAGTATTGAGTCATGTGTTAGCGTCCTTTAGTGTGTTTTTGCATTTTAAATATTTGTTTGTTTTATTTGTCACACTTGTTATTTGCACTTCTTTAGATTTTTAGTCAATTTGATTGAGGACAATGCAAAAGTCTAAGTTAGGGGGGTGACTAGTGTGTATTTCTAAAACTTCACAAATTTTCAAAATGCTCAAAAATTAAAAAAAAATTGAAAAATTTCAGAAAAGCAAAAAAATATTTTTCTTCAAAATAAATAAAAATTAGAATTTAAAGTTTTCAAAAATATCACCGGGATTTTATATAAAGTCTCAAATTGGCAGCAATCTAAATACACAAATCCAAAACTAACTAAAAATGGAAATAGAGCGTGAATTAACAACTTAACGAATAAGTGTGGAGATTATTAACCCGGTGAGGTGTCGAGCCTATCCACTCTTCTGAGTTTTTGAAATCAATACGAGTTAATGACTAACTCCAAGTTCATTTTAGCGTCAACATTGATCGGTTATGGAAAATGGAATGTTGTCTTGAAAAACACACTGAAAATATCTCTAAACTTAATTAATCTCGAGATGCATATGGTAATGTAAATAGCAATTAGGGCAATGAAGTAGGCCCTCGTTTGTCACCCAAAAATATTGACAAAAAAAAGGTCGTGAAACTTAACCTTTTTGCAACCCAATGTGAGCCGAATAAATCTTTCTCTTTTCGTTTGTAGCCCGAAAAACACCCGAAATTGTGAAAATGAAAAATTCAAAAATTTAGTCCAAGTGGTGCGATAGAAAGGGGTAACAAAAAAATATAAGAATGCTCAACAAAAATAGCAAGAAAAAGAAAAATGAGAAAATAAAAAAAAAATAGAAAAAGACGAAAAAATTAGTAAAAGCCCGAAAAAGCACTAATGGACATCACAAGAAATTTTTCATATTCCAAAATTCCCAGCCATTTCAAATTTTACCCAATACACCCTATAACCTGAAAAAGTCCTAACCGAGTCCGAACTGCGAAATTGGTTACCCCGTGGAGAGTTAAAGCACAAAAGATAATAAAAGAGATTAAATGTGTGAATTATAGATAATGTTTTCGGTTTCTCTATAATCGTACTCTAATGACGAGATCCTTCCCACCCCAAATAGTCTGTTTTCCTGTTGGTGTGCGTGAATTTGCATTCCATTATATTTTCTCCTTAAGAGTGCGATGCGCGTGTAGTTAATGCAACACTCCTTTATTCTTACCTTTAATTTCGTATCATGCGGGCTACGGTCCTTCATATACGGAATGCTTAGGATTAATAAGGACCGGGTTCCTTGTAAATTCTAATTTTGAAATCTAGTACCCTACAAGGTGAATTACTAGGGTGTGGGGGAGTGCAGCGTACCCTTTTGTTCTCATTTGCAGTTAAATATTTTATACATTAGCCATATATTTTTAGACTAAATTAGCGTAGTTCATTTCATTAATTGTTAGTTTATCTAGTTGTTAATTAAATTTCGCATTTAGTCCATAGTTGATCTTCAACTCAAGGCATCTTTTCATTTCTTTTGGGGTCAAGTTAGGATTATATGTCTTTCCAACGTCGTTACGATTTTCTCGTCCTATTTCCCTGAGGATTTGACTCCGACTTACCGGGATTATTACTTGAGCAACAGTTTGCACTTGAGCCTAGATAGTAAGCACACTAGAACACATTTGTGGTCGTGTCAGTTATGCACACACACACGTTTTGATAAAAATGTGTTTGTAAATTTGAAGGGATGTTTTTTATCTTTGAGAAGTGTTGTACATAACCTTAGAAAAACCTTACATTGTCCAAAAGGGCCTTTGTTTAAGGTTTTTGAGAAAACAGCCTTAAATCGTTCGCATGGTCCCAATTTGGTCTCGTACGCATGACCCTACACTCTTTTAGCCTATTTGAGTACACTGGATAAAAATGTGCGCATTGTGCCAAATTAATAAGTTGCGCACGGCTGAACGTTTTAATGTGTTTTGGAGCACTGATTAAAATCGTGCGCATGGTGCCAATTTTCCCCCGTGCGCACGACGTACCCAAATTTCAATTTTTTTTATAAATATGGATTTTTCCTCCACTTTCAATACATCTAAGTTCCTCTTTACCTTTTTACGCCTTAGAGAGTATTTTCGAGGTTGAGAGCCTTTTAATTTCTTCATTTTTATCAAATTCACTTGTTCCTTTCAAATTGAGTGAAAAAACTAGATCTATACTTGATTAATGGATTCAGAGGAATTGAGAGTGACCGAATATGATCCATTTAGCCAAGATTCAATCTAACCCATTCTACATCTGAAATGTTGATCTATACTCCAAGATCTAAAGAGGAGGTGTCTCGATCTATTAAAGAGTTCAAGCCATGATGTGGCTCTCAGTAGGAGAATGTACTTCCTTGTTCACCTTATGAAGCTTAGGATGGATCGCTCATCGTCAATGGGGGAAAGTTCAATGTCCATAGGTAACTTCTCGTAAATGCACGAGAGATATGTAGTTTCTTACATTTTATAAAATCTTTTCAATTTGAGTGAGATATTAGAGTGCTTCAAGATTTTTTTACCCATTGGGGGGGGGGGGGGGGTCCTCATTAAATATGTTTATGGATTGTTTTTATATCGTGAATGTTGCTTTCTTTTTCTTCATCACACACTACACTTATTTCTAGATTAATCCATATAATTGACATTAAGAATTGCATGCTGTGTAATTGACCTATATTTCCTAATTGAAAGTCTAATTTGTGGATTCACACCTATCACCACTTCACCTAGTTGATTCATGTGATATGTTTGCTAAAATTGAAAAGAAATTTGAAATTGGAAAAATTTGTAATTAAACCTATTAACTCTTCCTCTAGGTTTATTTAAGTAGAACACTATTATAGAACACACTGAACCCTTAATTTGGATCCGCAATTTCAACTGGAAATATATTTTAAAATGATTTAGGTTGACATTGAGTAAATAATTCTTCTTCACTTTTCATTTATCAATCCTCTAGGTGCCAAATTCATAAATGCGCGAAATGAGTTGTGCATCTTATCCCACTTTTAGTATAATATCCTTTTGAGGATGGGTTTAAAAGGGGTGAGATAAAAGGTTTAGCGGGTGACTTTAAAAATTCCCTTTTGATTTGCTTAGTTTGGTGACTTTGACTTGTAAATTTTAACATATATGCTTCATATGCAATAACGTGTTTCGAATGGAAATATATGGATTTAAATGCTTTTCTTCAATTCTGCCCAATTCATTAGATAATATGTAGAAGGAAAATAATTGGTCAATTATATTTTAATACATTATTCATTGTCAATTTTAAACATTTTAATTTAACATTTTGACATTGCCCTAAATCATTGGAAAACTCTTGACTTTAACTACCACATGGCATTACAAATTGAAATAATTTATACAACCCTCAAAATTGGAGGAACAATAAAGAAAAATGCATTGTAAATTAAAAAAAATCTCTAAAATGGATTTTAAATTAAAAAAAAAAATCAAGATCCCCCAAACAATATTCTCTCTCTCTCTCTCTCTTTTTTTTTCTCTCTCTCTCTCACACACACACATACATATGCATGCACACCACCCCCTCCTCTCCCACACCACATCATACACACACACGCACATGATTCGAAATAAAATCCAATAACATGTGATTTAAGAAAAATCAAACGACATGATTCAAATAAAATCCAACCACGTCAGATTCAAACAAAATTGAACCAACATGATTCAAACAAATATAATTAAAAAAATCCATTTTGATTTGGGTTCGTTTTGATTTAAGGGTTAGGATTCTGTTAAATGTTGTTACTGGGGTTAAAATTCATTTTCTTTTTAGTTTTTATCTTTTTCAATTTTTAGGCTATTTTAAATTATAATTCCCATAAAGTCTAAAATAAAAAATTAGTAATAGATTAAAATCTAAATGACCCTAAAAACCAATGTAGCCCATGAACAGCCATAAGTTGTTTCTGGTCTCGCTATTTATCTATTTTTTATGACAAAACCACCATGTGATTAATATATAAGCATTTAGTAAAAATTTAGTCTTAAACGACAGGGTACATATAATTTTCATATAATTGTTTAGTCTTAAATGTCATACTACATAAAATGATACAATTTGGATTAAATTTTACACACGATTCTATTTTAATGCATTATATATACATGCTTTTATTTATGTATTCTTATAATGGAAAGCGAATTAAAAATCAATGAAAATCATACAATATGTACAAAAAAATATCTTATACATAATAAATTCATTTTGAAAATAATAAATTTTAGCACTTTTGATTGATCCCCCCTAATGAAAAACATGAGAACAATTACCCAACATGCAAAAGTTGTCAAAAATACCTTTTGCATGGTTACCGGTTAACAATAACTAGCCAGATGTTTGTGATTACAATGACAAGCCACGAGTCCAAAATCATTTTAGTTTCATAAATTTTCTTTATACGGTATATAAGATTACCGACACAATTATAGTGGAGTTATATGATATATCATATATTATTTTATATGTAAGTCTTCATCATTTTCTATTTTTATGTTGATATTAGGGTTTTTATTATTTGAATATTGATAATTTTTAGTTGTGTATGGAAAATGATTTAGTTACATGTTTCTTGAAGCATGGTAGAATGAGTGATGCCATAGTTATATCTTAACATCAAGCATACAACATGGATTCCCCGATACTTCATAAATAACTCTCTCTCTCTCTCTCTCTCTCTCTCTCTCTCTATATATATATATATATATATATATATATATATATATATATATATATATATATATATATATATATATATATATATATATATATATCCTAACTATTTGGATATGGTTGACATAACAATGAATCTTGAAAGACGTGACTCTGAATTTGGATCTGATGAACCCTAAAATACTTCCTACGATGAATTACACTATAAAGACATCAAAAATGATCGTGAAATCCAATTAAGAATTATTGCTGTCGATCAGATATTTTTGAAGGTTGTGCAAGGCAATTCAGAATGAATTTGTGCAAGTATGCTCTTAAAGTTGGATTTGATTATAATTATTTGAATAACGAAACTATAAGAGTTAGTTCACAAGGTTTAATGAAAGCAAAAAGTGGTTAAAAATGGCATATTCATGCTTATATTGAACACTATAATCTTTTTTTATTACAAGGACTTTTAATGTTGATCATTCTTGTAGACTTATTGTGTGCACTAGAAAAAGTCAAATGGTTGCTATAGAGCTAGTTGTAGAGTCGATTGTTGAGGTTATTCGAGAATTAAATTCATAAGGTTACATTGAAGCTAGTTTCTTATTGATTATTCATGTTATTTAGGAATTAGATTTGAACTCTGAAATAAAAATGCCTTATCATGTTGCTTAATTGGTTGTTGAAAAGGCAGGGGCACATTATATAGTGATGTATCTCTTTCATTTGATTGACTTAGGTGGAATGTTGATGCTTTGAAAACAAAAAATCTTGGAAGTGTTATTGAATTGAGTTGAAATTTATTAACAAAGAGGTTCAAAGGATTTTTTATTTCTTTTGGTCCATATATCAGTGGTTTCAAGCTTTGTCGATCGATTTTATTTCTAGATGCTACGTTTTTTAAAGGTCCATATAAAGGGAATTCACTTGCTGCTAGTGGAAAGAACGAAAACCAAGGTATGAATTGTGTTGTGATTTGAAATTATTTGAGAATGGTTCATAATATTGTGTTGCATTAATAAATAACATTACAAAATATCATTGCAAAATTGCAATGGAAATTAGACTGTGAAATTGCACTGCGAACTTGAAATGTTGAAATATAACTCTAAAATATATCGTTGCAAAATTGAAATGCGAAGTATCATTACAAATATGCATTGCTACAATTATACTTGAAATCACAATGTGAATTTTAAAATGCGGTTCTCAATTGTAAATACTAATATCAAGACAAAATATTAAACTTTGCTATAATAATTAATTCAGTATATGTACATATAAGCTGAATTTCATACATTGATTCACGTATTGTAATAATCCTCACTATCGGAATTTACATACAAGTTCAACAATGAAGAAATTGTATAGCCTAACTGAATTTTATATTCCCTTATATTTACAATGTGGAAATATGTGCATTTTGTTGTTATAGTACATAGGAACCATGTGTGGCTATTATTGCCCAAAAAAATATCTAAGAGGGGAGTGAATTAATATTTTAAAAAATATTTAATTTAAACACTTAATCCAAATTTCATATTAATAAAACTTAAGTGATTAAAACAATGAATATCAACTAAATACTACCAATAAATTTAAACAAGTTAAATTTACATCTTTTAACGCCCAATAAATATATAATCAATTTTCGTATTTAATATTAAGTGATATTCTGAAATTAATTATTTAAATCAAGAATAATTATTTTAATCTCAAAATTAATTTTGTCAAATTTTGGAATTAACATATTTGAAAATATAAGTGCTGAAGATATTAATTCAAGTAAGCACAAATAAATAAGCAAATAAAGTGTGAAAAAGAAAAACACTGAAATTTAACGTGGTTCGGTCAAAACTCGGTCTCCAAGTGCCTAGAGCCCTCGTCTCCTTTGTGCTTCAATAAACCTGATCCACTTGTAGATAGGATCAAACCACCTCGTACAACCATTCGCAAGCTAACTCCAAGCTTTGAACCTTGTGGCCCACTTGTGGGTAGAAACCAATCACCGTTACAATCGTAACTTCAACAAAGCTTCAAAAGGGTCTGAATTTTGAGTAGAAGGTACAATAATAAAACTCCTTAAAACAAAATTTATAATCTGATTTTCTTTTTCAATTAGACTTCAATAAATGATATTGATGTGGGCTCTAGTCTTCTCTTCAATGAAGGAGGAATAAAAATAATTTCTCCCTTTGAATGATGTAGTAGCTGAATAATAAATTCAAGTGCTGTTCAATAATTTTTCAAGTGTCTTGCTTTTTGTCTCATGCACATGAATGCGGATCTTGAATGCTTAAATAAAAATCTTCAAAAACTAGTCGTTAGACACATTTCTTCAAGGCATTAAATGCTTCTGATTTTTGCTGAAATAAAATGGTCTAAATTTTTTGATCTTCTGATTTCTCATTTTGCTTCTCTATAAAATTATAGTTATTGAAGCATGGAAATGGCATTTTGAAAATATAAGACTAAAATAGATTTTGTTCATATTCTCAAACTATATCCTGCAATAATATTTTAGTCCAAGAATAGAGAGAGAACTAATCTGATATATGAAAAGTGTTAAGAGTGTTGTGATGAAAGAGTAAGCTAAAAAAATGTTAAGATATAAATGTAAGGCATTGTCCAAGAAAACAAGTCTAGTTTAAACATTAATTTATGTGAAGTCACTTTCAAAATACTGTGAACGTTTTTAAATATAAAAGACATTTGCATGTCTAAAAGGTTAAGATATACAACTGTAGGAAACACACATAATCTGACATATTAATATTTTGAAATATTAAAAGAGTCGTTACAAAATAAAAGAAATACTAAGACAAATGCTAACAAAACGCGTGGCTCGAGTGGTCAGACAGTTGATCGGACAAATAGTCTGAGGGACGAGTGAACTTGATATGACCTATAGATATTATAACATAACCTAGGGGTGGAAGCGTTACGGGTTTTTACCGTACCATACCGTTTTGGTCCAAAAAAAATTGTTTTTGGTTTCATATATTAAAATACCAGAAACCAGTCTTACAGAAACCGAAATTACCGCAAAAAAGTTGGTTGGTTTTGGTTTTGGTTTTAATATTTAAAAAACCGATTTACCAAAATTACCGTACCGAATTTACTGAAATCAGAAAATACCGTACCGAAATTACCATACCATACCGAATTTATCGAAACAAAAAAAAAGTACCGAAATTATTGTACCGTACAGAATTTACCAAAATTACCGTACCGAATTCAACAAAAACAGAAAAAAGTTGGGTTTGGGTTTGGTTTTAATATTTAAAAAAGTTGGTTGGTTTTGTTTTTGGTTTTTTGGAACTTTTAGTGTTGTTTACCGAAACCAGAAAAAACCGAAACCATAAACCAGAAAAAACCAGAATTTACCGAAACCAAAAAAAAACGAAATTACCGAAAAACCGAAATACCAGTCGGTTTGGTTTTGGTATTGATTTTGGTGTACCGGGTGGTAAACTGGTACGGTTTGATTTTACCATCTAGAGTTTGGTTTTGGTATTGGTATCTACTATTTACCGACCAAACTGTACCGCTTACACCCCTAACATAACCGGCAACAAAAGTTGTATAAAAATTAGAATCTAAGGAATATGGCGCGAAGCTCCTCGAAATCTGCCTAAAGCAGTGTACTTGATAAGACAGTATGGGACAAATGCAATATATATAAGTATATATATAATATATAGGAAAGTATGGCTGCTATCGCATTATTTAACTGTTCAAGGGAGTTTGACAAGCTAAAAGAAATTTAGTAAGCTGATACATCGTGGCCCAATATAAACTTAGAGCAACTCTTATGGGTAGTGTAAAAATACACATTGCTAATCCAAATATACCCCAAAAAAAATAAGAAAAATGCTACGGATAGTTCCAATGTACGCTGCGATGAACCTAAAACGATATCATGTAAAAAAAAAAAAAAAAAACTAGCGCGGAAGATCATGTTCCGCCTAAGGATTTATGCATTATTCCTTAGGCGAAAAAACATGTTTCGTTTAAGCTTTGTGCACTATTCCACTTTCTTCGCACAAACCCATGTTAATCAAATAATGACCCAAATTTATTACCCCAACCAACAACCAACCACCCAACAACGTATTAAATATTTTACAACTACAAATATTAACCCCATCCGATCTTCAATTTCATCACCACCATTTTACAACTCTCTGCTAAGCTATCCACTTCATAGGTAATTTTTATTCTCTAATAGTTTGTAAGTTATTATTTCTTTATTAATGCTATGATTAGTGTAATTTTGGTTAGTCATTAATTTTTATGTGAATGATTTATGTTGCCATAAAATTACAGTAACAAATTTATATAATTTTTATTTAGTGAATTTTGTTAGCCATTTTTATACCATTAATGTGTTACCCAATCATTTATGTCACGTCTAATTCTTTAGCAATTCATTGTTAGTAAAAAAAACTCACATCTTTTAGTCATTAATTCACCCTAAATTACAGTAACAAATTTTATATAATTTTTATTCATTTTAGTGAATTTGCTAGCCATTTTCTATGCCATTAATTTGTTAGCCATTAATTTAAGTCACATCCAATTCTTTAGCCAGTATTTGTTAGTAAAAATAAATAAAACTCACATTTTTTAGTCATTAATTCACCCTAAATTACAGTAACAAATTTTATATGGTTTTTATTCATTTTAGTGAATTTTAATTTTATTTTATTATTTGGTGACATATTATTAATCTAGGCTAGTAGTATTTTAAATGCAGTTTTAATAATATTATTACAAAATAGGACAAACGATAAAAAGATATAACAGGTTACATACTCAAAATCCTAGATATTTAAAATCCGGAATGGCTTCCATGTGGTGGATAATATGGAAAGTTGGATTGTCCATGTTAGGCCCGAGCTTTATTGAGTATATTACCCACAAGGTATTCATGGTACTCCCTCTGGGATGGATTCATGTGTGAGGTGTCGGTGCTCATAATTAATTGGTCAAGTAATATTTGTTCACGATTGTCTTTCCTCTCCAACGCTAATAGTGTGCGTTCGATGATCTCCAAACTACGCTCCTTAAGATGCAATGAACGATTAAGCCTCTCTTCAGCCTTTTTGTCTCGTACACACTCAGCCTAACATGATAGCTCAAATGATTCATTGAACCCAAAACAACTACTGAGTATTTATCGATTCACCCCAATGCATGTAGCCTTCGCCCTTCCTTTAGCCTATTGCTTCATCTTTTTTCCTTCCTGGTGGACTCGGATAAGGCTTTCGATATCAACATGGGCCCCATCTTCCAAATCAACTGAGGGACCCCCAACATTCGGACTTCCTTAACTTTCTGTCCCACCGGTCTGTGGTGAATCAAAATGAAATTGAGGGGAGTCTAAAAAAGTTTGGAAATTTTGAAATTTGTGGAATTCTTTTAAAATATGGTAATAAGATTCATAGTTAAATGATTTCCCCTTGTTTTCTCGTTGAAATGCTAGATTAGGCGCAGTAACCTGAAATAAGACGAAAAATTAGTTTTGTTATCTCATTAGCAACATATTTATGAAAAATAAATTTTAAAATAAAATACAAAATATGTGAGTTTACCCAGTCTGTGTTCACAGTGCCACTAGCACGACATGTCAGAGATGTTTATTTCAATTTAGAAACATATAACATTACGTGTTTCTGAATTTTGCTATAGCAGGTTTGTGGGTTGCCTCACGTCCGATATTTAGTGACACCCTCGGATGAATTATATTCTTCGGCTACTACATCTGGAAACATTGTGTTAGTTCGGTTATTTTCTCGTAGACCATCATTTTTTTTAATATACATAAGCGGTGCATAGTGCTTCGTCGCCGTGTTGAGACATGTTTTGACCACGAACCATTGTAAAATAATCAAAAAATATATTTAAATGAATATGAATTTTTTTCAAACGTTTTTTGTAAATATATAATATAAATTGTAGCTAAAAAAGATTTTGGAATTTGTATAAACAAATTATGGGAAACTGTTTTGAATATGAATTTTGAGAGTGGTGTAAAGGGTAAAACGTATTCAACTAGTATTTATAAAAAAAATATACATTGCAAAATAAATAGCTTGTAAAACATTGGGGGTAAAAATCTAATAAACAAAAGTTAGATGATGTTCCTAGGTGGAACATCATGTTCTGTTTTAGGGTTTTATTTATTTTTTTAATTCTAAGGTGGAAAAACATTTTTCGTTTAAGGTGGACCCCACAAAAAAACCAACTAGTCTATTTCTATATTTGTTATTTTTATCGGTAACAACCTCTAAATATACCCATTTAGCATACCCACAGCATCCATCTATGTAACAACCCTCGCTTGTGAGAGCCTATTTTATATTTATTTCCTATGTGAATTAATTATATATAAAATGTTGGATTGTGGAGTAAGTATTAATTTAATGAAGAAAAGTTAATATTTACTAAAATGTTGCATATTTACCTTATGTGTAGGTGAATATCACCATGATGTGTTTTATGGTGTCCTAAGAATTAAAATGACACTTAGCTTAAAATAAAACCGGAACTTAAAATGAGTTATATAATTTCCAAATGATAATTTGGAGGGTGTAGTTAGTTCCGGAAGGTGTGAGATAGTCAAATTATGTACCATATTGTATTTTAAGGTTTCGGGCACTTTTGACTGGTTTTAGCTTAAATGTGTAGTTGCATGTTATTTTAACGCGGTATTTATTAATTAATTTGGCAATTATAGAAAAAGGCACGTTTTATGTTCTGAAATCCACTTATTCCTCTTAAGTGTAATTAGTGACTTAGAGAGAGAGAGAGAAGAAGAAAACATAAGGAGAAAAAGGAGAGATTGAAGGTTTG
Source organism: Sambucus nigra (assembly GCA_949130495.1). Classification (NCBI taxonomy): domain Eukaryota; kingdom Viridiplantae; phylum Streptophyta; class Magnoliopsida; order Dipsacales; family Adoxaceae; genus Sambucus; species Sambucus nigra. The sequence continues at coordinate 319,290,920 of OX422212.1, forward strand.
AAGATTTATCTTGCCTACATCTTCATCAAGTCTGAAATTTGAAAGCTTGAGGTAAGTTTTCTACTTGCTATTATGTGATTTAAGTTGAATAAGTAGTGTTGATAGTTGTGGGTTAATTATGGTTTAAGAAAGTTAGGGCTTTTTATTGGATTTATGGGCTTTAAATCTTTGGAGGTTGATTTGAGTTGATATTGGTGTAAATTATGGTTGGTTGATGCATCTAAAATCTGTTGGTGGTAATAAATGATAAGGGTTTTTTTTAGTTGGAAGGGAAGAATAGTCTTAGGTCTGCTATGACCGTCGACCGCGGTTCCAGGACCGGTCAACCGGGCCTTCGGGGGAGGGCACACTGCTTTCCCACCAAGGTCTGAATTTTGGTGTGCGGTCGATCGCGGTCCGTGACCAATCGACCGACCCCCTCTACCTGGACTTTCTGCTTCTCTTCGTAGGCCAAATTTTGAGACGCAGTCGACCGCGGTCTCAGGACTGGTCGACCGGTCCCCTTTTTTCCAACCTTACACTTTATTTTTGTTTTTAGGTTTCTATTTTTATTTAGGGACTAGGAGCCTTCTTGTATGAAGTAAACTTAGAGTCTTAGAGTTTTAGTTGAGTTTGGTCGCTACCCTAGAGTTGAATGGGTTCACTTAGGGTTTACTCCACGGGTACCAAAAGTGATGTTGAGGCATTACTTTTCTTTTCGCAAAATTTTAGGAACTATGCACCGTAAGCCCATACTTTGAGAGTTTAGGAGTCCTATTGAGGTATATAAAACTTTGGGACTCATGAGATTTGGGGGATCATTTGGAGAATTGTTCGGTACTTAAAATGTGATGAATATTAATTAGAATATTCAGGGATTATGGTTTCAACTAAAATGAAACACACATGTGATTAATGGAAATGATGATGAGATTTAATATGGTAAATATTAATTTACTTAAACACACCTCTCTAAATGCTATCATAAGGGAAGCTCGCGCATGAGGTGATGTCCCCTGACTAGTGAATGCAGGGAGACTATAGTCCTCGGCCATATGCGGGATTATTTTATGTTTTATTCTGCGTTAGTGAGGTAATTCCGGGTGTGGTTATGACTCACTCGCAGGCATATGGCCACTTCCCGACGTGCGTTAGGTGCCCAGGCTGCCTTGATTGATAGGCCCCTGGAAGATGATAGTCATTTAGGGGCGCGCCCAGTGGGGAACTCGGAGGGGCGATCTTAGAATCGTTATATGAATAAGAATATAACCTTTCTAACTTCAAGTGGGACTTGAGATATGTATTTTGCCGCCAAGATATATAACGGTAAATATATTCCTGCTAAGGAATGAGAATTAAGAAGAAATGAGAAATAAAGATGGTATTATATTCCTGTTAAGGAATGAAATTGGAATAAAGGGGTAAATAATGATGGAGACTTTAAATTTATGATGTTTAATTACATTGTCCTGCATGATTTAATAAAAGACATTTCATTTAAACCGCTTCATTTATGTTTCATGAGTAGGTTGTTAATTTTTCATCTTCATCATTCATGATTAACTATTCATATCTATCACGCTTCTTGTTCATCTGGTAATCATATATAAATCGGGCCCTGACCCGTTTATTTTCCATGTTGTATATGTTATTGTATCCGCTCAGGTGCTCCTCCGTAAGGACGCCCGTGTTGATAATTCCTACTCTTATGACTTCGAGGAACTGTAAGATTTTGCGGATATTACAAGATGTTTGGTTAGACGCCCTCATTTTTGTATCCTAGATATGATCGGGTCTTTCATCGGGCGCGTGGCCCAGAACTTTGTAATTGCTTAATGACTGTATTATGTAACATATTAAATTGTTGTAAAACATTGTATGTAGCTGTGGACCGACAGCATATTCGGTCCTCTCCTTGTATATTCGTTATGGGGAAGTATTAAATATGTTATCTTGGAATTCCACTATCTTTTAGAATGGGTTGTTTAAATTATTTTCTTAACTAAACCTCTTAATAAAACAAATTAACTTTTTGGCAACCCGTTTTCTGAATTATTGGGTGGTTTTCCCGTATACTCATTTTAATGTTGTGATGCTGAGAAAGATTTCCATCCATGATTTCCGTAATGTTGGAGTATCGAGTTGGCCACCCCTTATTTCGGATATGCGGGTTATCACAATCTATACCGCATATATACAAGTTTAGCCTACCCATAAAGGTTGTTCTTACAAGTTAGAGTGACTCATGTATGTATATATATATATATATATAAACGTATATGAAATGATAGGACAAGGTGCGGGTTCTAATAAGATCTTACAAAGCCAAAAATATGTTCAATGGCCAAAGAACTTATGTTACTTCCAAGAGCTGTTGACATAAATTTACAAGTGTACATAAGTAAGAGTTAAAACATCATATGAATAAATATAAGTAGCATAAAAAACGTGAATAATGTATATATATATATATATATAGATGACTGACTATAAAATAAAAGAGTTGACTAATAAATATAGTATATATAATCTAAACAGAATATAAGATAATATATATATATAATGTATGTAATTGCCTATATAAATACATCTACATAATAGGATTATATTTGTATAAAAATATATAAACAAGTATAATTATATTACAAATATTATAAAGATATATTTACATAATCACTTAATAAAAATATGTTTGGAATCATCAAAAATTAGTATATTACATTAAATTAAAATGTACATTAATTACAATTAAACTAATTTAATATTAATTAAAGGTTTAATTACATTTTTCGTTTAACAGTTCCAATGGACATATAATGAGAAAAATGGTACATTAGTTCCATATTAAATATACCATAATTTTTTAGTCCACTAAACAGGTTTGCTTAATTCTTCTTGCGATGCCTTTAGCATTTGTTATATCAATGATACTTTGATCAAATGTGCATTTGATATCTTCATACAAGTGGTATAAACCAAATAGTTGTCGAGCCTTCTAATTGAGTTAAATAAGGAATTGAATGGTGTTGCCATGAAAATACTTGACAATTATCATGAATGGCTACGTGTTGTTTAAATCGTCATAAAAGCATCTTATCTTTTTGTAGTTAAGCATTACTAGTTTATGTAGTTTCATCAATGCATCACCTTTTGTATTATATGGTATATTTAACATGGGAATTCAATGTGTGCATCGATAACTAATGAATGCAATTGATGGGAAAACCTATTATAAGTTGTAATACACATGTGTACAAAAATGAGATTACATAATTTCACACTTCAAAGTTCATCATATCGCATTGTGAAATAATTATTTTGCACTCAAAACATTTCTATTTTGCTTTACGAGATTTGTTATCTCCCACCATAACATTTCTATTTCTCTTTACGAAATTATTAATTTCGCATTACGACAAACATTGATTTCACATTTTCTAATTAACTTATTTAGAAATATTACACATCTATATTCTCATTGTATATTAAATAGATTGTTACGAAATATTATATAATTGTCTTCTAATCTCAGAAAATCACATGTATATTATATCTTGCCTTTGTTGCAATTGTCGTAGAAGATGACGAAAATTGGACATGATTCTTAAATCAAATTTATGGTGTGTTATTGTTTGTTTTAGAGAGCTCACATTCATTTCAAATCATAACAATGGGTCAAAAGAATCTCTCCTAATTGTTTTCCCTCATAGTCGCCACTTATAATGTGTATAACATTTGAAGGTTTATTTAAAAATTTATTTAGTGGTTGTCATTCATAATCCAATATACTACATGATATAGTTGTGCATAGGTTCAAAGATACATCATACCAACCAATAAGAGTGTTATATGAAAAGAGAATGGGTGAACAAAGAAGGTATGGGTAAAAAGTTTGATCATTTCATGGAGGATTCTGATCCAAAACACTGGGTAAATATATAATTTACTTGTAAACAATACGATGAGATGTATTCCCATGTGACTGAATCCTTTAATTCGGGAATACGAGATTCTCGACATTTACCCATTACCAGAATGGTTTAAAATATAAGAATAAAAATTATGAGTGTGATGTCAAAAAGGTGCACACATTCTAGAGAATAGACTAGTGTGTTGTGTCCTCGTATGGAAAAAATGCTTCAATTAAGTCTAAAGCAGGGTCATACATAGGGTGTAGTACAATCAACATATGGTATATATGAGCCTATTTCTCCCCCTTTTTTAGTGTCAGTTAACATTAAGCATGGGTCTTGCTCATGTGGAAAGCGGAGGATTGATGGATCTCCTTGTTCTTGTGTTACTATAGCATTGCATAAGGGAGGGAACAATGTCTACAAATATGTTGATTAATATTTCTACTCTGAGGCGTTTCAAAAGTGTTATCCAAATTACATTGCACCAATCTCTACAATTCACAATCTCGAATTTAAGCTATGGAATGCAACCATTTTACCCCCAATTACAAACAAACAACATGGTGATCCAAGCAAGAAAGAAATTCCAACAAGAGGCGAGGCAAGAAAAATAACTAAATGTGGTAGATGTAAAAGGTTTGCCCCTTATAATAGTAGGGCCTAAAGGGGGTACAATTGAAGGTGAAATTTATAATAATTAGAATAAGTCATTTGTATATCTATTCCTTCATAATGTGTGTCCATACACTAATTTTACATGATGAAATTTTACAAATTTTGCACTACAAAATATAATCATTTCGCATTGCGAAGTACAATAATTTTGCAAGTGAATTATAGTAACTTTTCATTGTGAATTAAATATTGGTCATATGATTCATCATAACATTTTTTGAATCAATCATGTGAATATTTTGAATATAACAAAAATATGACGAACATTTTTTCCATGTGTTAATATAAAAACTAAACATCAACGATCATATTTAACAAACTAGAAGTCAAAAACCCCGACATAAACTTGAAATAAATTAGAGAGGGAAACTATTTTCTAGACATTCAAGAAAAGCATCCCAAAAATCATGAGGAATAATACGAAGTTGATGATGGTGTTGATCTTGTTTGGAAGTCATTCTTCAACCAATCACAGAAGCACATCCCTTCTTTGCTTGAGTTCCTCATATTATGATATGACTTAATGGACATTAAAACTTCATAAAATCATCAAAGTTAAGAGGAATTTTAAAATCGACGGACCCACCATTAGTTCAGGTATTGCGGTTAATCCTATGCACCCTTGTCCTATATATATGAAGAACGCATAGTATGCAGCTCAGTACTGATGGAAAACGTACTATATTTCTTCAAGTTCTTGTCTGTAACATTATTCCATCTTCATATAGTTTTCCAAATGCACGAGAAGTTGAACCATTTTGGACATAAAGAGCTAAAAGTTATTACGGTTCATGTTTTAATGTTTAGAATAAAGATGTAAATGAATGAAAAAAATAATGTTCTTCGTGTATATACAGATGAATACGCGTTACTCATAATATGAAGAGACACTCACATATTCTTGATTTTCTGACTTTTGAGATATATCGATTTAACCATAGCATCCCTATGCAAAAAGCATTTTCCTATTGAAATACGTGGGTTGTCATTCTTACTAAAATGTTTGTGGTGTCACTTAAACGGGATATTCATTTAATGACCGTCATCATTAAATTTTGGTGTGTTCTTCAATATAAGTATTTGCCTATATACATATACTTATTTATCAATATATAAATATATACAAATACACATACATATATATGTGTGTATGTGTATTTGTATAGAGGTATAGAGAGAAAAAGAAGGATCTTCATATGATTTTTATAGATTTGGAGAAGGCGTATGATAGGATACCCAAAGATATAATATGGTGGGTTCTACATAAAAGAGGAGTGAATCGCAGATATATTGACGTGATCAAGGATATGTATGATGGTGCGATGACTACAGTAAGAACATCAGCTGGAGAAAGTAGTGAATTTTCAATTACGGTAGGGCTACACCAAGGTTCAGCATTAAGTCCTTATCTCTTTGCTCTTATTATGGATGAGTTGACTGGACAAATACAAGATGAGGTGTCATGGTGTATGCTATTTGCAGATGATATTGTTTTAGTCAATGAGACTAAGATGGGGATAAATGCTAGGTTGGAATTGTGGAGAGAAACTTTAGAAACAAGAGGATTTAAAATAAGCAGAACTAAAACAGAATATGTGGAGTGTAATTTTAGTAGTAATAGGAGGACAAATGGAGATGTGGTGAAATTGGAGGGTCAAGAAATACCTAGAAATGATCATTTTCATTATTTAGGATCAATTATACAAAAAGATGGAGATATTAGTGATGATGTTACGCATAGGATTAGAGCAGGCTGGGTTAAGTGGAGAAGTGCGACCGGCGTTCTTTGTGATAGACGTATACCTTTGAAGTTAAAAGGAAAATTTTATAGGACGGCCATTAGACCCGCCATGTTATATGAGACAGAGTGTTGGGCAACCAAGAAACAAAATGTGCAAAAAATGAGTGTGGCGGAGATGTGAATGCTAAGATGGATTTGTGGTAAAACTCGAAAGGATAAAATTAAAAATGAACAAATTCGTGAAACGGTAAAAGTAGTTCCTATAGAAGATAAATTGAGAGAAAATCAACTTAGATGGTTTGGACACGTCAAGCGTAGACCAATGGATGCTCCTGTAAGGAAGAGTGATTTAGTTAGTATTGATGGTAACCCAAGGGGTAGAGGTAGGCCTAAATTAATTTGGCGGGATATTATAAAAAAGGACATGATATCATGTGGTTTAACCGAAGATATTGCACTGGACAGAATGGGATGAAAAAATAGGATTCATGTAGCCGACCCCAAATAATTGGGAAAAGGCTTTGTTGAGTTGAGTTGAGTTGTACATACATATATATGTATTTCTATATGATTATTTTCAAATATATGTTGGTATATATGTATAAATATAGTTTTAAGTAAATTTATATATTTTTGATAAATTTAACGAATAACAATCTTACATAATTGTTATATTAATAAGTATTAAATGTATTTTAGTAAATATACAGATATTATAATTAATTGAAATAAATTTATAATAAATGCCAAAATATAAAATAATATGTCAAATTGGATATTTCCCAATACAAATTTCGGAGTTCATATTTCGCAATGCTAAATAATGAATGGGGAATGTTACTAATTTCGCACTTAAAAATATTAGGATGTGTCATTTCGCATTTATTTTTCATACTAACACAGAGTTTTTGTAACAAAATATTTGTATGTATATAGAATTAGTATGACATTATATATATATATATGTGTGTGTGTGTGTGTGTGTGTGTGTGTGTGTGTGTGTAAATTGGATATTACAATGTGATTTTGCAGTGTAAATTTGCAATGTCCATTAAGCTTTATTTCGCATTTTATCTATTATGGTATTAGTCCTCTCTAAAAGGATTTCGCTCGATTTAAGAAAAGTTTTGGTTTTATTAATGATATATTCAAACTATTCATATGGTCGATTCAAAAAATTATATGCGCGATCTTATAACCAATTTGAATTAAGATAAAACATAATTCTCAATGTGAAATAATAATAATAATAATAATAATAATAATAATAATAATAATAATAATAATAATAATAATAATAATAATAATAATAATAATAATAATAATAATATTTCACAATGTGAAATCATATTATTTCGCAAAATTTCAAACATCACGGTGTGACTTTGCAATGTAATTGTGCATTGCATGTATCATGATATTATTTCTAGTTTCCCAATATTATTACTTATGTAATTTTTCAAATTGGAATTTCACTGACTAATTGTCCAATCTCATGTTAGGCATTGTAATCAAATCTTATTATATAAATGACTCTAGCGAGTACTAATACCATAACTCATTCAACTTCTAAATGTGATTTCTCAATTTCATGCAGGATTGCTAAGTGTCTTGCTATTATTTATCATTTCGTGATGTGTCTTGCTATTATTTATCATTTCGTGATGCCATTTCACTGTTTCATTCACAATGTTATTTATTGATTGTTTAATTTTTTTTTAATCGTCCCAAATGGAATTTCATTAATGTAACGTAGGGTAACAAAAAAGAAGAACAACATAACTCAAACAGGCTCGAGTTAAGTAAAAGGGAGAGAAGATAAAATAACGTAGAACAAATAGGGAAATTAGGACACGGCCTAACAAAAGACTTAAAATACAACCGATAAATTTTGGGGTCTGCTCAATACATAGGCACCTGAGGGCGAGCCGCTCGGAACAAAGTCTGTGCACAAGGCAAACAGACGGTGGAATAATGTCAGATAAACATGTCAAAACACCAGTGCCAAGGAGGGAGGCTCAAACTCTAAAGGGCCTAAAAATAGGCGGATCTTAGTAAAGGTGGGAGAAACCTTAAAAGTCACGGAGACCTTCTGAGTCTCAACCTGAGAGGAACAACCGCTGGGACAGTCGAACCCAAGCCCCTAAAACCTGACATTTATACCTAAAGTGGATAAAACGCTCACGAAGGAGACGAAAGAAAGAACTCCAAACGGAACCTGCAAATACAAAAAAAACCAAAACATAACCAAACAAAAAATCACAACTCCGATCTACCACCAAAAGGGTAGTTCTTGTCGCAACCATTCCGATCTGTTCTTTGACCGGATCTTTCACAGCCGAAGACATCTCTATGACTGATCAAACTGAGGAAGATCCACAAGACAGGTTTGGGTTTTTTGGACCGCTGCTTTTCTTCCTTTTAGATTTGAGGGACACTTGCGGGCCTCCCCCACTCTCGCCGAAAGTGAGAGGCCGGATCAAGTGGAGAGGGTAAGGGTTTTTAGGGTCGGCTGCTATATCTTTTTTTTAGAGAGAGGTGAGAGCTTTTCTTTAAGGATAGATATTGACTAGAGAGTAAAAAGGAAAGAAACTTGATTGTTTAATTCACATTGTGAAATCATATTTCTTATTGATTTAATCTCTTATCGACTATATAATGGATGACATTTACACAACTAACAGTAAAATTGTACATGTACAATGATCATACTATTTTTTTTCTTAAACTAATTGTTCACCTTTAAATTGTGATGCTATAAATTCATCGTTTGACTGTAGCACATGCATTATTTTATATCGAAATTCATCCATATAGGTAATAGTCAATTGTACTAGAAGTTGTCCACCAATAATCAAGTTTTTATGACATAACATGTCACAACTCCACAATTCACACTGCAAAACAATTAAAATAAGTAATTTAATTAATTAATTAATTATGTCTCATTGTAAGTTAGTCTGAAAATTTTTATTAAATTGGGATATTAGCTCAACACCTCTCATGGGGTTGTTGAGTTCTTAGTGTCGCATTTCTAATTTTGCATTAAAAGTTTTGTGTTGGTAATACGGTTGGCGGAGACCTTCCGTTAGCTCTAATTTCAGCTATTGACTTTCTGTTAATTATTTTTTCTCATTCCAGAAATGAATGAATCTGCAATACAAAAGTTTTACCGTTGTTGACAAAATATACAACAAGTTAATTGTAATTAATCAATTAAATTTCAATAGCAATTCATAAACTTATGCATACCACTTTAGCCGTGTCAATAAGGTACATGTCCTTGCATTCCCCTTTAGTATGGAGAGAGTTGAATAAAGACCAAGATCCCTCCCACATGTCATAGCATCCTAATGTCCAATATTGTGAGGTACACTTAATTGTGTTTTCATCAGGGTGAATCAGTAGGAGTATATGACGGAATTTTGTGTAGTTGCCCTCGAAACAATTATGCACCATTCGTATACCGCCATTTTTGCTAATTGTGTAGCAATGCTTAGTTAATTATACCACTAATTAGCATTTTCATGAGACATTGTGAATATATATGTATATAGACATATTAATTAGATAATGAAAATGATTATTATTAGTCCAAACAATGCATTTATTATATAATATTTCTCCAGTTGATAGGTAACTGGATCAGAACCTATATCCTTTTGGTGTCATATTCTTTATGTTTCTCTGGACATCATATCTTTAAATGCATCAATTATCTGCATATGTTAGTCAACTAGTAAACGCAATGCCACGTAGAAGTGTATATTATCAATGCAAAATCACATTGATATTTCACGTTGCGAATTATCATTTAAATTTCATAATGATTAATAAATAAATTATTGATTGACAATCAATATTCAATAAAAAAAATTGATTACAAATTTCAATACTCGCATTACTTGACACCTCATCCCTCTTTATCAAGTGACATATGTCATCAATAGGTATTGCTGCATTGTGACTGCTCCAAATAAATGCCCTGTTATATTATCATAATATTTAGTAAAATAATACAATATCATGATTTAATAAAACAATATTATAATGATATTGATTCTTACCATGTGTCATTCAATAACAAGGCGTTTTGAAGAAGCTGCTTATCTTCGGTTGTTAATTCGTCATATGTAGGGGTGCAACCGGTACGGGTTTTTATCGTACCGTACCGTTTTGGTCCGGAAAAAAATGATTTTGGTTTCATATTATGAAATACCGAAAATCAATTTTACCGAAACCGAAAATACCGTCAAAAATTTGGTTGGTTTTGGCTTTTAGATACAAAAAATGATTTACCGTACCGATATCGTACCAAAATTACCGTACCAAACTTTTTGTGCAGTGTCAAATTATTTTAGGTATCATACTACTTCTATTTATTTTATTTCTCATGAGTGAGTTTTATATTCTCTTTGAATTTAAATTTATTTACTTGAGTATTTGGTTTAAGTATTAAATAATCATGTTAATTAAACATATAATTTGTTTAATTAATCAAACATTTAACACAAAATGAATTAGGCAACATTTTGTTAAAATAAAAAGAGTCGTTTGTTTTGTTGGCTATATTTTCGTTTTGTCCTTATTTCATTTGGGCTTTATATTGTGATTTGTGTATAGATCTTTTTTTAGGGTTTTCATTTCATTTTTTTACCTTTTTCTCTCTCAAAAAGTGTGGCCGTCATTTTTGTTTGAGCTCTCTCTCTCTCGTTTATTTTTCTTCTTCAACCTTGGGTTGATTTTGAAAAATAACTTTTTAGGGACTTTTATTTGAGAACACCATTTTTTTGTTTTGAGATTTGGCTTTCGATTTGGTGTGGTTACTTCGTTTTGAGATCGGGTTTCCGGTGACAATTTTTTCGGCACCAGCTGTATTCGGATCTGAGTTCCCTCCGTGTTTTTCAGTGATTTTTTTTTCCCGACGAGTTGGCTTTTCCGGCGAAGGTTTGTTTTTTCGGTGTTGGAGGTGTGGATGATTTTGACTTTCCGGCGAACATTTTTTAAGGTAACAGCTCCCTCATTTTTTGAAGCTCATCATCTTGGCTCACTCTCCTCAGGCACCAGCTCCCTCATCTCATCACACTCTACTCCGGCTTCGGTAGAGGTAAACCGGTCAGTTTGATCTCATCTCACTCTCATCCGTCTCTGACGGAGGTAAACCGGTCATTTTGGTCTCGTCTCACTCTCCTCCAGCTCCGACAAAAGCAAACCGGTTAGTTTGGTCTCGTATCTATTTAAATCTATTGTTCCAAATGCTAGAAATTGTACCTGTTTGTGTATGTTTCTAATTGTTCCAAACAACTAGAAATGCTAGAAATTGTAATAGCTAGAAATGCTAGAAATTGTAACAACTAGAAATGGGTATATCGAAATATATACCAGATTTACCGAATGCATAAACCGATTTGAAATTCTGGTATTTATCGAGAAAAAACCGAATTGAAACCGAAATTATCGAAACCAAAAAAACCCGAAAATACCGAAAAAACCGAAAAATCGGTCGGTTTGGTTTTGGTTTTGGTTTTGGTTTTGGTTTTGGTTTTGGTTTTGGTTTTGATGTACCGGTCAGTAAATTGGTACGGTACAATTTTACCATATAAAATGTGATTTTGGTATTGGTAAGGGGTCGTTACCGACCATACCGTACCGGTTGCATCCCTAGTCATATGAGAATGTTGTTGTCATATGAGAATGACACCATCATCCTGTTTATAAAAGATGCCTTTTCATCCTCAATTGTGGGTTTCTCACGTTGTGAAGGTTCTTTCTTAGTTTTTTTTAGAAATTCCTTCACGCTTTCAACTTTTTTTGCGTTTTTCCTTTGCTGTAAATTCGTTACCACTTTTTTTGACAGCTTTATCGGGTTTCATTTCACCACATCAATAATGGATGTGACCTCATTATTATTAACTTCTGTTTTTTTAGGGTTTTATTTATCACATTATCAATTTTTGTGACATTAAGCTTTGGATTCAGGATGTCTATTTGTGTTGATTTATTCATAACTTCTTGAGTTAAAATTGAGACTTTATTTTATACAGCTGGCAATTATTTCTCATTCTCTTTATTAAGTTTTTGAATATATGACTTTGGTGAATCAATCTCAACCTTACTGATTTGTATATTATACTTATTGATGATGACATTATCCTTGTTCGAATTGTCAACACTTTTGCATGTATAAATTGAATCTTATCATTTTTAGCCTCTAACAAACCTTCCAATTATTTCTTCCTACTATTAATATTGTTTAGAGTAGTTTCTATATATTTAAATGATATTTACTTCTCTTTTAATTGAAGTTCATATGCATTCTTCGGTATGTCTAATTCCTTCAGTCTATCATCCAATTAGCAAAGAGTTGATTGCAATGCCTGTTCAGTATTTTGTAGTTTTTCTTTAGTTTCATTCAATATTTCCTTGTGATTATTCACACGAGTTTTCTCCTTAGAAGTGTGTGTTGCGCTAAAGCAAGACTATCTCTAGCGACCAAGACGACAAAACTCACTCGGGAATTTTATCAAACACTTGGTGTGCGGAAAACACCCAAGACCTTGTTCCCAAAATGAACTAGTGTGCAAACTCCCAATCGAATCAACCAAACATCAATGAAGAGACAATAAGAACATACAAGCAATCATCAAAGCAAAACAACAACGATATACCGTGGTTCACCCAAATTTGGGCTACATCCACCAAGGAGGATTTCTTCTTTCTACAGATAAATGGAGGAACCCAAAGGTTATACACACACACAATTTATCTCTCTTAGAAAGTCACTCACAACCTCATAAGAACTCACCCCTCAAATGGGAGCTCTATCTCTCTTTAGCTTTGATAACTCACAAAATAGCTCTCAAACTTGTCCTCCTCAAAACCTAGAAATGACACTTGTATTTATAGATTTGAGCCAAAATGGCAAATTTGTAAATAAACCAAAACTAAAAAAATAGGAGAGCCAAAACCAACAAACTCCACCTTGGCGATCCTGACGATCCAACCAATCTCTAGAATGCTGAAATTGAACCCGCTTGAAGACTGTCCCACCATCTACCAAGCTAATGCGATTCCCCCAGGCGATCCTCACGATCCAACCGAACTCGGAATGCAAACATCAAATCCGCTCTAAGATCATCCCGACATCTAACAAGCCAATACGCTCCACCCGACGCTAAGCCACCTCAAACTTCAACCATGAAGTGAGATACCGCAAGTCTTCACTCCAAGACTCCAAACAACTCCACCCGCCGAGGAACCAAGTTCTAAACTAAGAACTCCACTGAATGCTTCCCATGTAACCATACGGTGAAGCTCGCTCCTCATGTAACCCGGTGAGTACACCCCCACACAATACATATAGCATACACCTTCTTTACACGAAACATTCAAACACATCAACAATATCTTCCACCTTGAGAAATAACCACGGATGAGAGGGAAAATTCCTCACCTCTCATACCCTCCAAATCTCACCCTCGAAAGATATACCAAGTCTTTGTCACGAAAAACTCCCGTTTGCCAATGCTCGCAAACAATAACTCATCGGCCTTCCTTGAACTAGCTACACACACCTCGAATCCATCACGGTCCTACACCTCCTCGATTCCAATCAGCTAATGCATGTGCGCAACTAAACCGGGTCAACATCACCCGTTGGCCCTAGAGGGGGACTTCGATCCATCCCCTCCACTAGTAGGTATTCTCCCATCACTACCGTCTACTCTTGGAAAGCTAGCACCCAATGTCTCCACTTTGTTCACAAACGAGACATGCCTCGAACGTTCGATCACTTGTGTACACCGCTTCCCAATCTTCCTCGAAGTTTGATTTAGACGATACAACCCCTCTCTCTCCTCTCCCCTCGCTAGGACCATACAACCGCGTGTGACTTTCAAGACTCCACCCGCCACCGACACCCGGCAACCCTTGGAATCCAAACGGCTAATGGATATCAAATTCTTTCGCAACTTTGGGACATAGGCCACACCACCCAAAGTGCGTTCCACCCCATCGAACATCTTGAGTTTCACCGTCCCGACACCCGCAACGAAAACCTTCTCTCCGTTAGCCAAAGACATGGAACCTTTTCCATTTTCTGTGAAAGTCTCAAAATATTCCCTCTTGGAGCAAACGTGATCCGACGATCCCGAATCTAATATCCAATCATCTTGGAAAAGATAGTTAACCTTGGAGATTGTGAGAAGTTCTCCAAGTTCATCTTCATAATTCGCACTCGCTACCGTTGCCCTCTCGGAATCAACCTTGTCCTTAACCTTGTCGTTCCACAAAGGACATTCTCGGATCATATGACCCCATTCCCGACACTTGTAGCATTTCGGCCCTTTACCACCAACACCTCTCGATCTAGACCTACTACCGTCATTAAATCCCCGGTTGGAGTTCCTCCCGCCATTTTGCCCACCTCCGTCTCTCGCCATAAGGCCTTCATTATGGGAATACCCGTCACCTCCACCTTCCTTCTGTCTCATCGTGACATGAGATTGAATATCTTGCACAACCTCGTTGCACCGGAGCGTAGACTTTCCAAACATGAGCGTGGTTACAAAATGCTCGTATGAATCGGGTAATGATGCAAGCAACAACAATGCTCGATCCTCCTCAATGAATTGAACGTCTATCCGGTTCAAGTCATTTATCAAGGCATTAAAAACGTTGATATGCTTCATCATATCCTCACCCTCCTTCATCTCAAGCTTGAAGAGTTTCTTCTTGAGGAACAATTTATTTGACAACGACTTTCCCAAATAAATCTCTTCAAGCTTATCCCACATGCCTTTAGTCGTGGTCTCCGCTATCACGTTATTCAACACATCATCCGTGATAAGCATCTCAATACACGAAGCCGCTCTTTGATCAATGTCAATCCACTCGGCATCGGTCATGCCTACCGGTCGTCCCTCTACCCCCAACAATGCTAATTGCAACCTCTGTTGGACAAGAACCCCTCGCATTCGTCTTTGCCATAACCCGAAATTGATCTTCTCATCAAAAGCCTTCATGTCCGTCTTCATTGAGCCACTCGATCCATAACTCGGATCCCATCTCTTAGAGCCTCTGCTCGTAGAGGTTGATTCTCGAGTACTCTCCACATTTTCCGTCATTTGGAACAAAAGCAAAAGCTATGCCAAAATTTCCAAAATTGATTCAACCTCGAACCAAAAATACCGGGCAAACAATGCAACCAAAGCTCTGATACCACTTGTTGCGCTAAAGCAAGACTATCTCTAGCGACCAAGACGACAAAACTCACTCGGGAATTTTATCAAACACTTGGTGTGCGGAAAACACCCAAGACCTTGTTCCCAAAATGAACTAGTGTGCAAACTCCCAATCGAATCAACCAAACATCAATGAAGAGACAATAAGAACATACAAGCAATCATCAAAGCAAAACAACAACGATATACCGTGGTTCACCCAAATTTGGGCTACATCCACCAAGGAGGATTTCTTCTTTCTACAGATAAATGGAGGAACCCAAAGGTTATACACACACACAATTTATCTCTCTTAGAAAGTCACTCACAACCTCACAAGAACTCACCCCTCAAATGGGAGCTCTATCTCTCTTTAGCTTTGATAACTCACAAAATAGCTCTCAAACTTGTCCTTCTCAAAACCTAGAAATGACACTTGTATTTATAGATTTGAGCCAAAATGGCAAATTTGTAAATAAACCAAAACTAAAAAAATAGGAGAGCCAAAACCAACAGTGTGCCTATGTTCATGATGGAGAAATTTTGTATTCAACCTTTCTATTGACTGGTGTTTCTAAGACATTCCTACCAATTGTTATAAGTTTTACTCCTCAATTTTTTTCTGCAATTTGCTTAATAATGTAGATATCTCAGTATTTTTACATTCAAAAGCTTAAATATTGTTCGTATTACCTTCATATTACATTCTAAGTTCATCACTGTTCGTCCTTAGGCGATGGCACTCACTTGCAACTTGTTGAACCTCTAGCTTATGAGAATTTTCGAAGTCTTTGTACTCTAACTCAAGCTCCTGAACCTTCGTGTTTTACTTATTCTCAACATCATTTACGTCTGAATTCTCAGATTGTTTATTATCTTTCTCAACCTGTTTATTAGTTGGGTATACGTAATATGGGTCGTCAATGTCAAAATTATGGTTTTCCATCAATAATTCCATTATCCCTTACACAACTTCTGATAAGTCACCCTCAAGAGTAGGGCTGTGTTTCGGCCGGATCGGATCGGAAAATGACCTTTCGGAAAAAATTCCAATTTTTTCGGAAATAAAATATTTGTTCCAATTTCCTATCCAATTTTTTCGGAAAATCAAAAAAGTTTCCAAATTCGGAAAAATCGAAAAATCGGAAAAAAATCGGAAAAATTCGGAAATTCAAAACATATACTAAAAATTCAGAAATTTTGAAAATTCCAAAATTTCAAAAAAATTAATATAGGATTTTCGATTACTCGAAATTCTCATTTTAAAGAAATCGAAAAAAAGATTTAACCCAACATGTAAATATGTAAGGATTTAACCATTTTTTTCATTTGTGTAGAGGATAGAGGGATATTCTCCTTTTATAGAGGACTTTTTTGGACCTCTCTTCCTCTCCTAGCTAATGTGGGACACATGAGAATGTTTAAAAAAATTAGAAAAATTGAAAATCGGAAATAATTCGGAAAAATCGGAACGGCATGGTTTCGGTAAATCGGATCGGAAAAATAAAAAATTCGGAAATTCAGAATTGTTTCCAATTTTCGATCCGATTTTTTTTGGAAAAATCGGAAATCGGAAAATCGGAAATCGGAAACCTTATATACGTTCCAAAATCGGAAAATATCGGATCGGATATCGGAAAAATCGGAATGTTCGGAAAAAAAACACAGCCCTACTCAAGAGCAATTATTATACTCTCAGTTATTGCATCACATAATGCTCCGAGTGAATCTATTGTTACGCCAAACTCCTGATCACATTTTTGGATTTTTTCATAATCCATTTCATCCCCCCAGCATGACATTTTTCATCATTATCTACACCCTCATAATAATCAGTATTAATTACAGCATCATTTACATAGTGATATATTTCTTCACCCTCAACTCTAGTTTCAGCGTGTTTTGATTTTTACCATATTAATTAAATAATTCATATGAAATTGGTTCATTGTCTACTAAATTTAAAGTTGTATAAAATTGCAAAATATAATACTAGTGTATATTTCAATTTTTAAAAATTTACAATGTGTAATTCAATTGCACAGTTATAATTCGCAATGCCAAATATCATTATGAAATCACAGTGAAAACTTGTCTTGCGAAATACTATATTTTGAAATCCTAACATGTCATTAATGGAAAAGAAAAGGATAGGAACATGTGCTGGTCGAATATGGCTAATTCAACCTTCATTGTTCTTTAATTTTTTGTGAACAAGGTCTAAATACCACTTGAAAAACTTTAGCACTGCGAATGGATTTATTGATTTGATTATAGTACCGAAAAGGGAAAAAAAAACATTACTAGTATAGTTTTAATTTATTTAATTTAAAAAATTTATATACATAACAATTGCACATAAATTTATATCGTCAAAGCAGGTGAGAATCCTTTGACTCTATCAGCGTGATGATACTCAGATGCAAACGACTCCATCATAAATGCAGTCATCTCATTTTCCCAGTTGAAATATTTGACAAATCTAAGGTTAGTTATGTAACCAACAAAACCTAATGAAGCTATTATTCCCTAAGTTGCAAATAGCGCGGTTAATATTAAGTTATCAGTAACCTAGTAACATCATCAATGCCAAATTTTTATATAAAATTGATATGTTCTTTGATTTCCTTCTTCTTGTCTGGTTGGGTCATCATTTTCTCATTCTTGAAACACTTGGAACTTGTTTAGTTTGCAATTATAATTTTGTTTTCGGTATTTAAATACAATTTTGATAAAAATTTATGTTTGACAATCTACTTTTAAACACTGAATTGTACTATTTCTGTGTTATAATCAAGTTTTTCAGAAAACAGTAAAATGGTGTTTTATAACTTCTGTTTTTTATTCATTCTTAATATTTTAATGCATTTATATCTTAATATATAATATACATAGATAATACATTAATATATGTGCAATTCTTATAAATAAAAAATATATATGTACACGTACACAAAATTACGTATATTTATATTATTAAATTATATAATATACTAAGATCCATATGTTAAATAATAATATGAATAGATACATGATACCTATATATGGTTTTATACATATATTATTAATGTATTGAATAATATAAAATATACATATACTACATATGTATTAAAAAATAGGGGCATTTACATTTAGATCCTATTAGACCTTTTTGTAGACATTCCAGTCCCACCATGTTTTTCCCTTATTACATATAAGTCCTACTCCTAATTTTTTGGAACTTTTTTTCACAATTTTATCCTTTTAAAACCAACCATCTGTAACTTCCTTGAGGAAGTTACATAATTGGTTGAACTTTTTTTTTTAATCTTCAAATGATCATAACTTTTAATTGACATATCCGTTTTTCGCAAAATTACTATTTTTGAAATCTGCTCGACGAGATCTATCAAACAAGATCCATGAACCCTATATAATTTCAAAGAAAAAAAATTACACAGATAGTAAACTTTACTGTATGCACCAGAAAGAGAAATAGGTTTATATCTGTAACATTTTTACAAACAGTAATATTTACTGTGCAAACACAGTGTATATATATATATACACACAGAGTAGATCCAAACCTTTTTTTTCGAAATTATCTTATTTTTAAAGGTTCACGCTATCCAACAACCTTCTTAGAGCTTCGAATCTTATTTTTAAAGGTTCACACTATCTAACAACCTTCATTAGAGCTTCGATTTGGGATGGGTATGATTAGCATTGGGTTAGTTTATATTTGTAACATTTTCACAAACAGTAAT